>JASDQU010027583.1:7250-20105 GCA_032191745.1 Picea mariana
TTTAGCTGCTGTAACATGTGCGTATTTTACATTCTTCGTTAGTTCTTTTGTTGCAACCAAATTCTTGTCCTCTCCTCGTGTTGTAGAAGAATTCTCGTTCTGGCCTTTTTTTATGGTAGAGTTTGTGTTTTCTCCTATTGGTTCTTTTATTTTAATAGGGACTTTGTCCTTAAGAGTTTTTTCTTCAATTGTTTCTATCCCCCCTGCTAGTTCTTATGTTTCGGTAGGGGGTTCTTCCCCTATTGGTTCTTATGTGGTAGCAAGTGCTTCTTTCTCTTTGTCTCATGTGAAGCCTACTTCTCCTACTGGTTCTTGTGTGTCATTAGGGATGTCTATTTCCATCATCGTTTCTTCTTTTCCTATTGTTTCTTGTGTGGCAGTAGGGATGTTCATTTTATACGAGGAATGTGTTCTCATATTCCTTGGAATGTGAACCTCAGGTATCGTTTAAGATCTTCTCTTTCATGTGGTTCATCCCTTCCTCTTGTGGAGTTTGCTACTTGTGATCTCAATTTTATGATTATGGGAGGATTCTCGATGTTTTTCCTCCCCCTCTAAATGTTGTCCTAGACCTATTCTCTTTGCTATAAATTCTCTCACTTCTTCCTTTGGTGTTGCAGGTTTCTTTGTAATTGGAGGAGGGAGACCCTCAAAGTCTTCCCATGCACAATTTATCTCTCTGGTGCATGTTTTTAGAGGATCTTCATGAGCCTGTGATGAGAGAGGAATCGTGTGGCCACTTAGCCCTCTGTACATGGTGAGCCATCTGTTGTAAAACTTTTGAAAGAAAAAAAGGAATGTTAATTGACCTTTCACACCGTAAGTGGTTCAATATCTTCAGGTGATACTAGAAGATTATTCCATAGCTCCCCTCACATGTAAGATATATTTGGATATGGTATGTAACCTTTACCCAAAGCAATGTTAGGGAGTTTCTAGCAAACCCATTTCCTTTCTTTTCAATTCTTCTTCATCCTGCAGGATTTCTTCCTTCACGACAGGCAATGTGAATTTTGTGGAAAACCATCGTTCTCTGTTATGTGGCAACCCTATTATTGATTTGATTTCCCCTTGCTACGAAATCCCTTTACAGGAGAAGAGTGCGACTGAGGAAAAGGATGAAATGATACTGAAGGAGAAGAGAGAAGATGAGAAAAGGGAGAAAAAAATATTGAAAGAGAAGGATGAATTCGAGAAGTAGGCAGAGAAAATACAACGGGACATCCAAAAAATCTATAAGGATATTCTAGAAATACCAATGGTGGTATAAGCCACACTTGAAGAACATGTCTCAAAAATCAAGGAAGTCATTGAAGGCTTCCACACCAAGATCGAAGACTTGGAATCACACACCATACTAGGGACACCACCGAAGGAAAACATAGAAAGAGAAAGAACCACTATGACCTTAGTGGCAAGTATTAAGATACTAAAGGAGGAATGCGTGAATCTATGTGAGGAAAGCATGCAAATTTGGACAAATATGATGGAGGATCTAGATATGAAGGTTGTGGAATCTAGATTACGAGATGCACAGGAAAGAGCACAAAAGGATTCAGATAACATAAGTACGTTGCCACTAGTTGAGCCTATGACGTACATTATAGAAAGAAGAAAATCATACATTGAAGTAGAACATATAAGAGACCAACAAAAGAGTCTCCAGTAGAAACTAGTACCACTGTGTGATGAAGAACTAGGGGAAATAGGAAAATTGGAAGCTACACAAAGCACAATAAAGAAATAAGCACACGGCAACAAGGAGAAACTCATGACCCTAATTGCGTAGGTTGTAGAGGAGATTTTGGAACAAGAAGAAGAATTCAAGAAATAAGTCACGACAAGAAAAGAAACCCTCCATAAGTTCATGGAATCATGCAGGTGCACAACACAATAGGCTTGAGTGGCTCAGGATGAGCCGCAGGTGAGTGTTGGGGGAATGTTGGACAAGCAATTTGAATAATGAAGAATGAGGGTATGCACAAAATACAGAGATAAATAAGTAGGCCAAAGGAAAGGAAAAGAAACATGGAGGTGCAAAGGTAGGAAAAGCATGCCTGAATAATGAGTCATCATGAATTGTCATAGGGTTTTGGGGATAAGAGAATAGGGTTTTGAGCTCTAAATTATATGTATAAATATGTGATGGGTCAGGTAGAATAGGTTGTTGAATTTGTGCTAAAGGTTGTTGTTGTTTCTATTCAGAGAATAGACTGACAATGAGAGAGAGTCTTTGTCTAAAGTTCTAGGGATAGTTTTTGCAGGGAAAGGCTTGCATTGCAAGGCGGCTAGGAAGGATGGAGAAATATATCATGATATATATATTGTAAGCATAGTGCACACGCCTTAATTGAATTGCACAAAGAACAATAAAGAAGCCAGTCGTTGCGGACGTATCCCAAATTTTGGGTGAACCACGTTAAATTATGTGTATGAATGTCTTTTTATACGATTGTTCATGGATGTTCTATTTATGCATAGATAGATCTAGATATTTTTTCTAGATAATTGTTGCATAGTAATTATCAATGTTACAATGAATAGTTTATTTTGAAATCTACAGTATAATGGTGTTGTATAATTGAATTTACCAATTAACTAAGGGAAAAGAGACACCAGATATCGCACACAGGGTATATAAGTAGGAATGAATATGATGATCACCTCCCATCCCCTTATTCCTGAGAAACTTGGTTCCTAGAGCCCCAATATATGCCTCGAGTGAGACTTCACTTCCATGCATGTGATGTTGAAAGGGATGGTGTATACAGGGTTTGTTGGTATAATAAACTAAACCTAGGGTCTTACAATCATGCACCAACAAATGGTTTCGTTGTCGAGACCCATAATCTGTAATTGAAGGAATGTTATTGGCCGAAAGTATAATAGGCGGCCACATGTTCTGATTTCCACTAGTTTGGCAGAATAGGTGGCATGCCAATGACATGTGTCTATTTTGTACAGTGACAACATGGTAATAGGATCTACCCCTTTTTTATTTACAAAAAAAAAAATACCCTCCATTCATTTCAATGTTAGGCCAATAACATTACTCCTCCATCTGTCCTAGCAAATAGTCTTATTGATACTCATGGGAAGGCAATTAAATCATTGGGTATCAGAATTTCATTACTATCTAGCGATTTCCACATGCCTTCATGCAATTGACATATCTTCATACTCATTTCAAAACCACTACGAAATTATGGAAATTGAAGGCATCCTTTTTCCTCATCTGTACTATTTCATGTTCCCATCTTTGTCTACTTCGCGGTAGATCATCTTGCATCAAAAATTCAATGTGTTCTACACATTCATGGATGGCTTATTTTATGTTGTTGGCCATGAATTTTTCATGCTCATGAGAGTTAACCCATGTATAACGTGAGATGAGAACAATATTGGGATTATGGAACTCTTCTCTTACCTATAGGTTACAACCTTGATTATTTTGAGCAACGAACATATCACTCTTCCACTGGGCCTAGTTTCTTAGAAATTATGTGAATGCCCATAATTGGATGTCTCCAACAAAAGGATTTCAATTCCATTCTGGATCAAAATCCAATATGATGTTATGTTGGTAAAGTTCACACAACAATTTTTTATCTTCTTTGTTTCTCTTGTAATATACTCGAAAGAAGGTCTTTGGAGAGGGAGCCTTATAGGGTTTGCATGATTCCATTTCTCTAAACTAGACATAAAGTATCTCTCATTGAAGAATACTAAATAAACTGGAGAGGGTGCTCTGCAAGTGAGGATGGATCCCAAGAGGGATATAATCTTCTCTTTCTCTTCCTTCAAGAGTCTCACTTGGGCTTGTAGCTCAGAGGCCTTCTTGGTATATTTCTTCCACGATTCCCATTTACATCGATGAATTCCCATTTGCACGACCCATCTCTGCCCAAGGTTGTAGATGGCTTGTTTTCATTCTTCCAGGGGGACTATTATTTTTTCATAAGTATTTTCTAGGATTTTCCATTTAGCCAATTGGGCCCTTAGCCAGAAGTCACCCTCAATGTATGTTTGGAATCCAACATCTTCCACAAGGATTTTTTTCAAGGTTTCTTCATTGACTTGCTCGAGAGGAATTATGTCTTCTATCTTATCTCCATGGTCCTCACTCAAATATATCTTGGTTTTAGTTTCAACGTTCACTTGTTCAAGAGGAAAGACCTATTATATTTGGTTTTCTAGGTCCTCCATCAGGTTTGGTTCAGTCTGAGTCCCAACATCCACTCATTCTAGTAGCACCACCATTCTACCAATATCCCTTGTTTCTTATCTGACCAATGTACTAAATTATTCGCCAACATTCCTATATATCTAGTTGCTAAGTCTAGCCAATTCAGCAAGAAAATCGAACTTTGACTGGTTCTTTTGTAGTTCAACCCTAAATGTTCTCACTTCCTTTTTCAATCTTTCATTAATCTTCCTTAAATTGAGGTTTTTTTGTGCAAGGACAAAAAATAACAACCTAAAGATGCTACGTTGAATATGTTAATTCCTCTTATGCTTGAGAGTCCTCGGTTTAGTTGTTGTAACATGTGCTTATTTTACATTCTTCGTTAGTTCTTTTGTTGCAACCAAATTCTTGTCCTCTCCTCATGTTGTAGAAGAATTCTCGTTCTGGCCTTTTGTTATGGTAGAGTTTGTGTTTTCTCCTATTGGTTCTTTTGTTTTAATAGGGACTTTGTCCTTAAGAGGTTTTTCTTCAATTGTTTCTATCCCCCTTGCTAGTTCTTGTGTTTCGGCAGGGGGTTCTTCCCCTATTGGTTCTTATGTGGCAGCAAGTGCTTCTTTCTCTTTCTCTCATGTGAAGCCTATTTCTCCTACTGGTTCTTGTGTGTCATTAGGGATGTCTATTTCCATCATCATTTCTTCTTTTCCTATTGTTTCTTGTGTGGCAGTAGGGATGTTCATTTTATACAAGGAATGTGTCCTCATATTCCTTGGAACGTGAACCTCGGGTATCATTTAAGCTCTTCTCTTCCATGTGCTTCATCCCTTCCTCTTGTGGAGTTTGCTACTTGTGATCTCAATTTTATGATTATGGGAGGATTCCCAGTGTTTTTCCTCCCCCTCTAAATGTTGTCCTAGACCTATTCTCTTTGCTATAAATTCTCTCACTTCTTCCTTTTTTGTTGCAGGTTTCTTTGTAATTGGAGGAGGGAGACCCTCAAAGTCTTCCCATGCACAATTTCTCTCTTCGGTGCATGTTTTTAGAGGAGCTTCATGAGCCCGTGATGAGAGAGGAATCGTGTGGCCACTTAGCCCTCTGTACATGGTGAGCCATTTGTTGTAAAACGTTCGAAAGAAAAAAAGGAATGTTAATTGACCTTTCACACCGTAAGTGGTTCAATATCTTCAGGTGATACTAGAATATTATTCCATAGCGCCCCTCACATGTAAGATATATTTGGATATGGTATGTAACCTTTACCCAAAGCAATGTTAGGGAGTTTCTAGCAAACCCATTTCCTTTCTTTGTCAATTCTTCTCCATCCTGCAGGAGTTCTTCCTTCACGACAGGCAATGCGAATTTTGTGGAAAACCATCGTTCTCTGTTATGTGGCAACCCTATTATTGATTTGATTTCCCCTTGCTACAAAATCCCTTTATAGGAGAAGAGCGCGGCTGAGGAAAAGGATGAAATGATACTGAAGGAGAAGAGAGAAGATGAGAAAAGGGAGAAAAAAATATTGAAAGAGAAGGATGAATTCGAGAAGTAGGCAGAGAAAATACAACGAGACATCCAAAAAATCTATAAGGATATTCCAGAAATACCAATGGCGGTATAAGCCACAATTGAAGAACATGTCTCAAAAATCAAGGAAGTCATTAAAGGCTTTCGCACTAAGATCGAAGACTTGGAATCACACACCATACTAGGGACACCACCGAAGGAAAACACAAAAAGAGAAAGAACCACTATGACCTTAACGGAAAGTATTAAGATACTGGAGGAGGAATGTGTGAATCTATGTAAGGAAAGCATGAAATTTGGACAAATATGATGGAGGATCTAGATATGAAGGTTGTGGAAGCTAGATTACGAGATGCACAGGAAAGAGAACAAAAGGATTCAGATCACATAAGTACGTTGCCACTAGCTGAGCCTATGACGTACATTATAGAAAGAAGAAAATGATAAATTGAAGTAGAACATATAAGAGACCAACAAAAGATTCTCCAGTAGAAACTAGTACCACTGTGTGATGAAGAACTAGGGGAAATAGGAGAATTGGAAGCTACACAAAGCACAATAAAGAAATAAGTGCAGGGCAACGAGGAGAAACTCATGACCTTGATTGCGTAGGTTGTAGAGGAGATTTTGGAACAAGAAGAAGAAGTCAAGAAAGAAGTCACGACAAGAAAAGAAACCCTCTAGAAGTTCATGGAATCATGCAGGTGCACAACACAATAGGCTTGAGTGGCTCGGGATGAGCCACAGGTGAGTGTTGGGGGAATGTTGGATAGGCAGTTTGAATAACGAAGAATGAGGGCGTGCAAAAAATAAGGAGATAAATAAGTAGGGCAAAAGAAAGGAAAAGAAACATGGAGTTGCAAAGGTAGGAAAAACACGCCTGAATAATGAGTCATCATGAATTGTCATAGGGTTTTGGGGATAAGAGAATAGGGTTTTGAGCTCTAAATTATATGTATAAATATGTAATGGGTCAGGTAGAATAGGTTGTTGAATTTGTGCTAAAGGTTGTTGTTGTTTCTATTCAGAGAATAGACTGACAATGAGAGAGAGTCTTTGTCTAAAGGTATAGGGAGAGTTTGTGCAGGGAAAGGCTTGCATTGCAAAGCGGCTAGGAAGGATGGAGAAATATATCATGATATATATATTGTAAGCATAGTGCGCAAGCCTTAATTGAATTGCACAAAGAACAATAAAGAAGCCAGTTGTTGCCGACGTATCCCAAATTTTGGGTGAACCATGTTAAATTATGTGTATGAATGTCTTTTTATACAATTGTTCATGGATGTTCTATTTATGCATAGCTAGATCTAGATATTTTTTCTAGATAATTGTTGCATAGTAATTATCAATGTTACAATGAATAAGTTATTTTGAAATCTACAGTATAATGGTGTTGTATAATTGAATTTACTAATTAACTAAGGGAAAAGAGACACTGGATATCGCACACAGGGTAGATAAGTAGGAATGAATATGATGATCACCTCCCATCCCCGTGTTCCTGAGAAACTTGGTTCTTAGAGCCCCAATATATGCCTCGAGTGAGACTTCACTTCCATGCATGTGATGTTGAAAGGGATGATGTCTACAGGGTTTGTTGGTATAATAAACTAAACCTAGGGTCTTACAATCATGCACCAACATATGGTTTCGTTGTCGAGACCCATAATCTGTAATTGAAGGAATGTTTTAAAAACCGACTAAGAAAGAGATCACCAAATGGATAGAAAGGACAGAATGAGAATTTACTTGAAAAGAGAATAGAAACCCTCAGATGAGTGATGAGAAATGGATGCAAAGTTATGTGTACACATAGATACATGAGATCTTCTTTGGTGATTTTTTTATTATCTTAACTAAGTGGTTGGAAATATTAGTGAAAAATACTGGAAGATACCGAACTATAGTGTCGAGGAACTGGACTCCTAAGTTGGTAAGACAATTGAATTATGTAAATAATAATACTTCTTGTGTCGTTGATTTCTGGTTGAACAGTCTATTGGGAGGTTATATTACCGAATTTGCAGTCAATTGTACCTAGTCATACAATGTTGCAGAAAGGAATTTCTTCAAGGGTATGCACGGAAGGTTTATGCGATCATTGGGTACCTGGATAAAGATATTGTTGTGCAAAAAGTGTGTGATGATGTTGGAATCTGACTGCTAAGGGTTTTTGTTCACATAGGGAAACTCGAGGATGACCAGAGGATAGTCTAAACATAGGAATTAATGAAGAAACCAATGAAGAAGAAAGTGAGGGACTGAGGATGCAAAGAATAGAAGAAGGTGTATCAGAAGAAGAAGATGAGTTTGTAGTACTGCATAGTGGAGGAAGGAGAAGAGAGAGTTGTGCAGTGAGTTTGAGAGGAGAGAACCTTGTGCAATAGTCCAGATCATAGAAATATCTCATGTAGAAGGAGAGAAAGAGGATTCTCAGTTCAGTCCAATAATAGAAGAACCGATAAGTCCCACCTAAGTTGGATTCTGTGTCGACTCCATGATCCCGTGTGCGTCACCTAGATCAGAAGTAACAATTGAATATTTTTCAAAAGCACTCATAGTCAGTAGAGGAATTCAAAATAGTAGTAATCAAAGAAGTGGGAGTTGTGCATCGAGACAGAGTCAACCAACATCCCCAAGGGGAGGTACTACACAAACCAACATGGTAGAGTTAGACAACACATTGAGACTTCCCGAGTTCCAGTGAGTTGGGTCAGAGGACCTAGAAAAACATCTATTCATATGTGAAACAATTTGGTCTGTGAAGAATGTCCAGGACGAGTCTATAAAGATTGTGTAGTTGGAAACAACATTTAGAGGCCAAGCATTAGTATAGTATATGAAGCTATAGAGTACTACACCTACATGTCAAGCAAGGACTTTAGAAGAAATTAGAAAAGCATTGTTGAAAGAGTTCAAGAAACTAAAATCTGATTCACAGTACATTACATAGTTGAAAGAAATCAAACAGGTGTAGACTAAATCCAATTGGGACTATGATCAAATATTTACGGATTTGATGGGTAGGCTGACATTTCAAATTCACAATCAACAACACCAAGAATGATTTATTGCATGACTACTACCACACATTCGTTGGTCATTGATATAATAGAAGGTTGCATCGTAGCTTGAAGCTTTGGAGATTGTGATGAAGGTAGAAGCATCTTCTATAGGAGATGGTGTGGAATGGCACAAGTTCAGAAGTAGTTAGTTTCCTTAACAACTCAATTCATGGAGCTTACAAAAGGGAAGGAGAATCAAGAACAAGTCTGGTGTACCAAATGTAGGACTAAAGGCCACCATAAGGATGAATTCCCTGCTTTTGCGTAGTATCTGGCGACTGGAGCACCGAATCCATTACCAAGAGGGCGATATTGTTAAATATGTAAGAAATTGGGACATCATTTGACTCAGTGTCCATTACTATATAAATACTAGAGTATGCCAAGGAATCTATTTTGTAACTTTTGCAAGTCAGTTGGGCTCAAAGAGAAGGATTGTCGCGCATTCAATTTGATGAGAGAGATCACTTCATATATGTATAAGATTCAGGAGGATAATGTTGCAAAAAAAGGAGGTGGTCTATATTATAAAAAATAGAGAAGATTTAATCTAGGAAACGAAGGAGGATTTGACAGAGGTCGAGACAGAAAAATTTTTGGCAGAGGAGGTAGAGGACCAATAATATGTTACAATTGTAATCAACTGGGGCACTTAGCTCATGACTGCCTGAATTCATGTACAACCTATACATAATGTAGAGCAGTGGATCATGTGATAGAAGATTGTCCTCAACTACTTGTGAAGTGGAAGGAAAGAGGGAATCATAACCATAATCCAAATCAAAACGTACAAAAAATATCAGTCGAGAAACACAATGAAGGACCTAAAATAACAATTGTCACGCATGGAGGATATAGAACATGGGTTGATGTGACAAATGGAGGGAGGAAAATTAAGCAATGGGTGAGGAAATAAATAGGACCTATGTCAAAATTTGACCCTCAACAAGAAAGGATGACATATTAGAGGGAAAAAATAGATACTAGGACTAGATTGAGTAGCATCAACACCATATGCGCCTCTTGTTTGTGATTGTACTATGCCAAAGAAGCCACTTGAGAAGGTAAGTAATCTAAGATAGTTTCTGATAATTTGAGTAGAATTGATGAAAGATGAAACTACGTTGAATGCATTATGCAACATGATTGATCATTTTTCACAAGAAAGAGGAAATCCTACCACACAGAGGGTAGTGAATCAAGTACTACAAAAAAAGAGGACCAATGAAGAGTTCAGATTAAGTGCGTAGATTGGGGAATACGATGTGGATAACACTATTTTAGACTTGGGTTATGATGTAAATGTCTTACCAAAGAAGACATGAGAAATGATGAGGATACCCAAGTTTATTTGGTCTCCTGTCCAGTTAATATTGGAAAACCAGCACAAGATATTACCAATTGGTTGATTGACATGAGTACCTGTAAATATAGATGGTGTGCACACTATATCATATTTTGAAGTCATTGAGATCATGGATGATAGTCATCCATATCCAGTGTTCATGGGGCTTGAATCGGCCTTTGAAAATCAGGCGATCATTAATCTAAAGAAGAGGTAAATGATCTTCGAAGTAGGGGACTTGAAGTTTACCACATCATTGGATCTGAAAAAAAGAATGAGGTACATAGATCCAAAAAAGGGAACCAAACTGAAAATTTCTATAACATGACTGTGTGGATGGATGACTTTGTTAACCCAACTACATATGGTGCACTAAGTTGGAGAATCATTAGCTCATGTGTGTTAGATTCAGAGGAAGGACTAGAACATTGGTAGTAGAATATGCATGAAGTATCAACTAGACGATGTGCATTCATAACTCGATCATTGCGTTGGCTTGGAATGGTGTTATGTGACCCACCCAAGTATGATGGATTGATTGATATTATCTCTTTTGTAAAGGAATTTGAGTTGCAGATACCCGAACAACAAATATTGTTGGCATTAGATGTGGTCTTGAAAGCTACTTTAGCCATATGGTGGGTTGCACACAAAGAAGGAATGGAAGATTGGTCGCAGTGTAAAAGGCTAATGCAAGTAAGATTTGGTACTGAGGTTGACGATACTACACAGAAATATACAGGAGTAAGTGACCCAACATGTCATGTTGAGAAGTGAAGAACCATATGGAGTTCGATACTGAAGGAGGAATGGACACATTGATTTATACATACATTGGATACGATCCCTAAGAACTAGTACTTGGAACTAGAAATGCACAGAGAAACAAAAATTGGGACGAGTTGATTCAAAGTTTTAAGGTAACCTTTACATTTGAACATGAATCTTCATTACTAGATGCATTGTTGTAGGTCATTAGAAACAAGATTTTTTTAGAAGAAGGGCTGATGGAGATAGTATATGTGTGTAGTGCGCACAGAGCTTCTATGGCTATCCATGAATTATTGCAATGTTATAATGTTACTAAAGAAGAAAAAGATGAGGAAGATCCAAGGAATGTACAAGTACATGAAATTGAGGGGTAATGTGTAGTAGAAGGACCAGATCTTGAATTTGTTGCATATGCATATACCATACAAACATAGAAGGTGAATATTAGGACAAAGGAAAACCCAAAGTTTGTACAAATAAGAGACTATTGGAATGATGAAGCTGTGGAGAAGATTGCATATTTACTGCACATGTATCATGATCTATTCCCAACTACATTCTTAGATATGAAGGGAATAGATGGTGAGTTAGGAGAGATGAAGATCCCTTTGAAACTAGATGTTAAGCCAGTGAGACAGAGCCCCTACAGGTTAAATATGAAGTATAAAGAGAAGGTGAAAGAAGAGATAGACCAAATGTTAGAAGTGGGGATTATTGAACTAGTGGTGGAATCAGAATGGATAAGTCCAATGGTGGTACAATATAAGAAAATAGGGAAAATCCAGATTTGTGTAGACCTAAGGAAGATAAATGATGCATGTATGCATGATCAATTTCCAACACCTTTCACAGATGAAGTGATAGAGAATGTAGGAGGGAAAGAGGCCTATTCTTTCACAAATGGATTTTTAGGGTATCACCAGATTAAGATTGCACAGGAAGACATACATAAGACTACTTTTGCAACATAGTGGGGGAGCTACCATTACACAATGGTGCCTTTTGGGTTGAAGAATGGACCTGCAGTTTTTTCAAGAGTAGTTGTAGCAATGTCTAAGGAGTTTATTAATAAGTTCATTTAACTTTACTTAGATGATTGGATTATGTTTAGTCTATTGAAATATCACATAGAAGTACTTAGGTTAATGTTGGATAGGTGTAGACAATGTCAAATTTCAATGAATTTAAATAAATGTATTTTTTGTGTGCCCTTTGGAATTTTGTTGGTCCATGTGGTATCTAAGTAGGGTTTATTAGTGGATCCTTCTAATATCGCATTGATTTTGGACTTATAGCCACCCACATCAGTAAGACAACTCAGAGAAACTCTGGGTCATATAGGGTACTATAGGAAGTTCATTAAGGGTTATGCACATATTACAACACCTATGGAGAAGTTATTGAAGAAAGAGGCTAAGTTCCAGTGGAATGAGGACTGTTAGAAGGGTTTGGATACATTGAATCAAAAGTTAGTGACCGCTCCAATTTAATATTCCCATATTGGGAGAAGGAATTTCATGTTCATGTGGATGCATCGTCCATAGCTTTGAGCGTAGTATTATCTTAGCTAGGAGGAGGAGATATAAACCACCCGATTGCATTTGCAAGTAGGAAGTTGTCAACACCAAAAAAGAATTATACTACCATAGAATGAGAAGGATTGGCCATGGTATATGATCTGAAAAGATATTTTAAAGACAATGGTTGAGTTCTTAAAGCATGAGTTAATTAACCATTTAGGAATTTGATGAAAGAGGAAGAATTAAAGATGAAACATGGAAGCCATATAAAATATACAGATATGGAAATAAGCATAAGAATCAACAAACCATAACAACAAAAGTTGATAACGGAGTTCGACAATCTCGCCTACATCTCTGGGCCTTTGTCTCAGTGGGTGAGGCTTTCTTATTTCTGTTAAAATCTTCAAAAGTACATCATAAAAGTACCAAAAGGATTAAAAA
>JASDQU010027584.1:12462-23707 GCA_032191745.1 Picea mariana
ATTTTGCTTAATCATTGAAACCCTAGGTAGCAAGCACACAAGTAGGTCCTTGCTATATGTCCCCATGATAGAAAACTTGTTTTAGCCATTGATTAAGGAGGACATAGCCTAGCCGTTGCTACACTAGTTCCCCTTTTTCTGAGTTAGCCTTTGAACATAAGTTGAAGAAAGAAGATGTCCTAGGCCTAGTTAATTCTACACCTAGGGTTTTGACTTTTAGGGTTTGAAGGGCCTTGCTCTTGCAACACTTTTCACCCTTAGATTTATGTTTTCAAGCTAGCCGTTTTGCCAAGGATTTTTAAAGAAAGAGGGAGGAGCATGAGGCCTTGCTTAAGCAACACAGGAATGAGCCTCCTCCCCTTAGGATTTTGACTCTAGGGCCCTGCCATTGCAGCACCATAGAGCCTAACTCTCTTGTCTTTAAATTTAGATCTTCCCGAGACCTAGCCCTTGCTTCTGACTCCATAATACCCTAAGGCACTAGTCTAATTCTCCAACGTTGAGCTTATTGTGCCAAAACAACCTTTTCAAAACTCTTAAATTTGAAACCCTAACTAACCCTAACGTCTACTAACCCTAGATCAAAAGATGACGTCATGCCTTATTTGAACTTTTGGTTGATATAAAAAGTTGTGGCTTAGTCATCTATTGATAGACATTGATGCATTGATAGTTTTCATTGGCCTAATAACAAAACGTTGACCTCTTTGTCTACCAAACTAACCCTAAAGAAAAGCTGACGTCACCTCTAATAAGCTTGACACAGCACTCTTGTCATATATGAGCATTTGATGATATTTTATGCTAATTCAAAGATTGATTATATACATTGAATACTATATCATTTCCAGTGTTTATTGAGAAGTAATATTATAAGCCATAGTCATTTCTTGCAATCATTGACTTCGTCAATAATTACTGCTATTTATGCTCATGTATACTAAATGTTGATAGTCATTGATCTATGAAGTACTAACCACTACTGCACGTATTAGTTCTATTGTTGCCTTGTCTCGCAAACAGGTGCCTCTTCTGTGGTCTATCTTCATCTCGACTATCTCCTTGGCGGTAATCTGTGAAAGGGAAAACTTACCTTGATCCTTTAACCCTTTGCCTTTTCAAAACCCCAGATTACTAGGGACGTCTCCCTTGGGCCTAGCCACCCTAAATAGAAAGAGCCCCCCATCGAGGTGACAGTGGGTGGGGAAGCTCCTGTTACGCTAGTTTGACCTTTACCTTTCTTAGCTACTTGACCTAAGCTACAAACTGAGCGATAACAATACTCATCTCTCATCTAATTCCACATTCACTTTAATTAATTAAGTGATTTTTCATAAGTTTTATATTTAATAATAACTTAAGTCATTTAAAACAACATTTTCTCCTTTTTATTATCTAATGTCACTTTCACTTTAGACTTTTTGGTTAATTGACATCAAATAAAGGAGTTATTCCCTTTTCTCCTCTCGACTATAGTCTATGGGAACATATAGACTACTAATTCACTCCTTGTTGGAGTCATCATCGGGAAAGGGACATTACATCAAGATCAACAAAGTACAACTCTCTTGCAAACTTAAATTTTTTGAGCCAAGTAAGCATATATTGTGCTCAAGCCACCAAATGCCCAAATAAACCCACTCTGAAACCAATATGATATGTAAACAACCGTGGATACTCCAATTGTTGGCTCACCAAAACAAATGTAAACTTAAAACAATTAAATGAGTTCCTGCTCGATCGTGTGACTACATCTTTGTATTTTTAATGCTTTGCCAAAAATAAAATCACACCATCCGAATTATTTAACTACTGCGACATACGAAATAGGCTACAATAGCAATGCCACACAATGGAATACATATTTACTCTAGAAACCCGTACGGCAAAACCATCATCCAATAAAGGAATATGCCTTCCATATTCTTATATTATGGATATTACAATATAGATTACAAAGCTATCCAAGCTTATTGTGAAGCTATGAGACACGATGGTCTTCAAAAGTCATCTACAATATGCTTTTGTCTCTATTCTATTAGTATCTCCTCCACATTGCTACTCATACCATGGACTAGCTAGCAACTAGTGAAAAATTGAACCCTTTTCCCCCTTTYTGCTAAGACTTTGATAGCTAACATTAGGATTAGATTTAGCGTTTTGAAACCCTCTGAAATAAACCTGATCCAGCTRATCTGGATATCTACTGCTAAACTACGGTTTTGGCCACTGAATCTGAWACTCTAGGGGTTTTTGAATGCGTTTGAGTTACTGTGTGAACATGCTTGGTGATTTTCGCATGTGTGTTTCAGTTTATTAAGCACAACACAGCTCATTGATAAATATATAATGCTGAAAAAGTAGAAAATACAATAATAACCGGAAGCAGATATAATAATCATCAGTTAGATCTCATGGATCGTCACTGGAATACAAAACAACTGATAAGAAATACCCGTGATCAGAAGAATGGGTGTTGGTCTACGCATGCACAGATAGATCGACAAAAAGCAGTCAGGCAGCTCACGGTAACTGTTGTAAAATCCGGAAAACTCGCCCTGGTGGCGATACCCGTCGGAATGAGATGGAAACTGTCTCAAAATATGTGCCCTGGCCTCTAGACTGATCCTGATGACTGTCGGACTAAAGATCCGATCTCTGAAGCTCCARATGTCACCCCCTGGGGGTTTGCACACCTCCTGGGCTCAATGAGTGCGCCCTAGTGATTCCATCGTCCGAATCTGACAATGTATAGCGCAAAACGATCGTCYTAGTCTCCTCTGTAATGGGTCAGAATGGATTCCTCAAATTTTCCCCGRAATGTACCCTGGAACCCTAAATGTGCTTCCTCAAGAGTTGTGCCCTAAATGACTATTTTCCACTTTCCGGAAGATTCCACCATCGAAAACTGACGAAAGGTTGCTCAATAGGTGCACCATGGCTATCTCTCTAAGGGGTCGGAAGGAATTAGACAAATTTGAACTAGCTCAAGCGGCCGCACAAACCCTCTCTCAAGCACTTGCGCCCTCACTGGCTGAGTTGCGCAATCACTAAACTGGACACTATAATGCACAGTGAAATACTTGGATGGTATCTCCGATAGGCTAGGGTGTGTCTCTTAACATCGAAACTGATCAATGGTGGTGGTTTCCTCCAAAAATCCACAAAACAACAAGGGGATCGATTTCCTCCTCCTCTGCAAATATCTCAACATCAAATCATAACATAATGAGGAATTAGGTTGAATTCCTCCCTTTATACTCTTCTCGATCTAATTCACCATTGACATCACTTAAGCTAGGCGCTTTTCCTCCTAAGGTGAGTAATTAATTAATTAAGTCCCCCTTTAGCACCTTTTCGTTTTAATTCTTCGTTGACTTAGGCTTAAGTGACTTTTCCTATGTTTTTTGGATTAATTCCTCATTTAGCTACCAAATCACCCTTATTCATCCATCTTGTTCCATGTCTGTGCCTGACTATAGTCTACGGGAACACATAGACTACTAAGTCACTCCCTGCTGGCTTACTCTTGGGAACGGGACATCACAATCCTCCCTTCCCGAGATTCCTTGTCCTCAAGCAACATCAATCCTGGGTGCTACAAGATATGCTCCCCCTCCCATGTGGCATCCTCCATTAGAAGACCCCTCCATCTAATCAAGCACTCCTTGATGACCCTGCTCCTCAACCTGCGCTCTCTCTGCTTGAGCACCTCCTCCGGCACTAGCTCCAACTGGCTCTCCTTATCCAAGGGTGGCAACTCCTTTGAAATGTTGACCTACTGTCCCACTGCCTTTTTAAGTCAAGAAACGTGGAAGACGTTATGAATCTTGCTATCCTCCGGTATCTCTAGCTCGTATGCCACCTCGCCTACTCTCCTGATGACTCTGTATGGCCCATAAAATTTCGGCTTCAGTTTCTCTGCTCTGCTCCTCTTCAAGGAGGACTATCTGTATGGCTGTAATCGCAGAAAAACCAAATCCCCTACCTCGAAACTGCGCTCGACTCTCTGCCTGTCTGCATAGATCTTCTGTTGGTTCTGAGAAACCTGCAAGTTTTCCCTCACTGCCTGCAAAATCCTCTGACTCTCCTCCACCCAGTCTTTGGCCCCCAGGACCCTGTTGTCCCCAAACACAGTCTCCACAAAAGAGGGTGCATCGTACCCATACAATGCTATGAATGGTGACATCCTAATAGACATATGGTAAGTTGTGTTGTAGCAATACTCACCCATGTGCACTGTTTCCCTCCCACATAGTTCCTCAGATACCCCTCCACCCATTTGTTGAAGATCTATGCCTGTCCATCTGTCTATGGGTGGTAGTTGTTACTTGTAGCTAGCTTTGTGCCTGCCAACCGAAAAATCTACTGCCAAAACGCGTTGATGAAGCATTCATCTCTATCACTGACTATCTGTCTGGGTAAACCATGCAACCAGAATACCTCCCTGAAAAACAACTCGGCTACCTGTATGGCCTTGTAGTCTGTGGGTATGGTGAAGAAATGTGCAAATTTGGTCAGCCTGTCGACCACCACAAATATACAGTCCCTGCCCTGCACTCGAGGAAGGCCTGTAATGAAATGCATAGAAATGTTCTCCCATTTATGCTCTGGAATGGGTAGAGGCTGTAGCAACCCCGCGGGGTGTGCCTGCTCGGACTTGTTCTACTGAAAAGTCGTAAACTCTCGAATGTGTTTCAATACATCATCCTTGAGACCCTTCCATGAGAATCTCTCCCTGATTTGCCTATGCATTTTGAAGTACCCCTGATGCCCTGTTGCAGGCGAATCATGACACACCTTCAGAATTTTCCCCTTCAGGATAGATTCTGGAACCAAGTAGATCCGGTCCTTGTAGAAAATGACGTCATCAAGAACCTGATACCTATCATCAATCACCTGTCCATCCATCACCTCACAAGCAAATTTGTTTTTGGAGTACTCCACCAACAAATGAGCTTTCCAATCAGTGCAAACGTCCATCATCGAACACCCTGGTGGCCTCCTGGAAAAGTCATCTGCTCCAACATTCCTCTTTCCCTTGACATACTCAATGTCAAAGTCAAAGGCTTGGATCTTTAAGACCCACTTCTGTTGTCTCTCACTGAGGTCTTTCCGATCCAGGAAATACTTGAGACTGTTATGATCAGTCTTCACTACAAATCTGTTGCCTACCAAATACTGCCTGAATTTGGTTAAGGCATGTATGATTGCTAGCATTTCCTTGTCGTAAATAGGATAGAGTCTCTTCGACTCGTTGATCTTCCTTCTCTCAAACTCAATGGGGTGAGCTTCCTGCATCAAACTGCTCCAATCCCCACCCTTGATGCGTCACACTCTAAGACGAAGGGTTGTGAGAAATCCGGAAGGGATAGCACAGGGCATGTGCTCATAACCTTTTTCATCTTCTCAAATGTTTGTTGTGCCTCCTCTGTCCATTGAAAGGTGCCCTTCTTGGTCAAATCTGTGAGCGGTGCTCCCAACTATGAAAAGCCTCTGACGAACCGCATGTAGTAACTGCATAACCCAAAGAATCCTCTCATCTCCGTGAGGTTCTTGGGTGTTGGCCAATCCAAAATGGCCCTGATCTTCTCCTAATGAACATGTACTCCCTGGTCATTGATGATATGCCCCAAGTACAATAGTTCTCTCATACCAAACTCACATTTGGACTCTGTTGACCGCCCCTCCAACATAGGTGGTCAACTCCATGTGCCATGAAGAGATGCATCATCAAATGCAAATTTGTCGAAGACTTTGGTTCTAAAGGGCATTGTTTGGCCCCAACACTTCTTTTTGTAACTGGAATTTCCGCACCCCTGCGTGGGTTTATAATATAATAAGTCTGCATGAGTCATTTCTAGGTCAGTTACCTTAGGATCGGCTCACTAGGAGAGTTCCTTTCACCGAGGGTTTTCTATCCTCAGGTTATCAATTGGGCTTTTCAGCCTTATTGATTTCCCTTGCATTTTTCCCTCACACTAGCAATCATTCCTCCAAAGTGGTGAAAGGTGTTCCAGTGGGCTTATCTTTTGGTGACTATTATGGGGAATCATTGTAAATGACCATGGAAGACATCTTAGAAAGTTTCGCGGAATTCCATCGAGTCTAGAATAGTTTTTTTTAATTAATTAATTTTTAATTAAAATTCCCTAAGTTCAGAGGTTTAATTATTTAATTAATTAATTATTTTTGACCAAATATTGTAAAAACTAGGTCCTTGGACTTTTGATAGGGATATTTGTCCTCAAAAGAAATGGAATAGCACCCCCCACATCCATGGACCAAGTTTTAGCTCACTCGGACAACTTTTGCCATGGGTTTGTCCACTCGAAGTGCCAGTCAGTCTAAATCAACAATTTTAATTGCTAAAGTCCAAACATGACAAAATTGTAAAAATGTAATAATGAGTTAAAAGGAATGTTAAATGATGGATCTAAGTTAGAGAGAGACTCCCTAAGCATAACATACCCACCCAACCTTTTTCTAACCCTCTCACCCCCTAGGGGGATTGAAGTTTTTCCTAGTGATGGAATGTTGTAACTTAAGTTTGAGTGTCTTGGGGGGGCTCTCTCATGTGCTTTGACTCCCTTTACCTCTGACGTCTCACCCTTGTGTGATCCCAACACCCGTACCTCATTACTTCACTCCCTTTCCTCTCCTCATCCCAAAAATTGCACCCTCGAAGTAGAGTTATGCCCCCCTTTGTGGATCTCCAAGGAAAAATCGATTTTAATTTAGTTGGGGCCTCTTCCTCTCCCTTGGCACGAATCCCATAGTCTCCCATTTGATTTTTGCTTGATCCCAATACTTCCCACACCATCTACACCCTAGATCTAGGATCCAAACCCTAGATGGTGCGCCCTAACCTAGAGATCTACTCTTATGCTTGGTGGTGGACACTTGGCATTGATCCAAGAGAGGTAGGTTTGCCTCTCCAAGTATAAATAGATCCCCCTCCTCACTCCCAACTCACCATATCTTGAGCTATTGTTATGATACTTGATTTTCCACTCTCTCTCTCTCTTTCTCTCTCTTTCATATTTCCATCATTTTCATTCTTTGGCTCCTAGGGTTTTGGAGCAAGTATTTCTCCAAGATCCACTTTCTTGAATAATAATAAAGGAGAAACTTTGGAGGATTTTAGGAAGAGCTACAAGTGTTTTGGTTCTTACAACACATGAGGTAACAATGTTTTGGTTTAATATGATAGATGCATAGGTAGATCTTAGGTAAAGTATTTTATTTGAGTATATCTTGCAAAGAGTAGTCTTGTAGATCTATATATGTTGATTCCCTAGATAAGGTGCAAGTATTTCATCTTGTTAGTTTAACCATCCATATTATCTATTGTATGCAGGCCATTTTGTTAGATCTTGCAGGTTGGCTTCAAGGGTTTCATTAGGAGTGCCTTGAGGAAAAGTCTTTCTTGAAACTCACATACACTCCTCTCTTTCTCTACCTACTGCTCACTCTCTATATGCTTTCATTCCACATATATATTTTCAGCTAGTTTAACATAGTTTTATGGTCACCAAAATATAAATTTTCATCAAATTATTTTAAGAAAATTTTTGCCCTAAAAAACAAAATTTTTCTTCATTTGTATTGTTGTGTGTAACATTTCCAGCAAGCATAGCTTGCTGGTTTTTCCAGGTTCAGATCTGTTTGAGAGGGGTTTTGGCTACCCAAAGGCATCCACACAACACTCAAAGACCCCACAAAGGGATTAGTAGCTATTTCTCAACCTCCTTCTTCAATTTCTAAGCATTTTTATTCATTTCTTCTCCTTCTTGCTTCCTTGTAATGGCTCATAGTTGTGGGAGAAGTGGTATGGCCTCCTCCCACGTTTGAGCCTTGGGGTAGCTAGCGTTTACTTAGATCTTGCTTTCTCTTGTCCCTTTTTTTTGGCCTTCTTTGAGCTAAGACATGGGGGTTTGTGAGATGAAAGGCATCTCCCAAACCCTAGGACGTGGGGATTAGGGTTTTCTTGGTTTGCTTGTTTGCTTCCTCCCTTTGCTTGCTTCTTTCTTGCTTCTCTCTATTGCTTGCTTGCCTCTCTCTCTTTTCTCAATATTTTTCTAAGTTAAGCAAGATAATTAATTGCCTACCTATTTGGGAGAGGAATACCCCAAAAGGTAAGGTTAGGGTTTTTAATATGTGGTTGATGATCTAAGTGATTAATGCTTTAAATGTTCTAGATCTAGATCTAACACTTAATAAATCTCTAGCTTAAGCCTATTGGGCATCATAATCAACTTAGTTARATCTCTTGCATGCTTAGTTTGCTTCAAGCCTTTATCTTTATTTACATGCTTAGATCTATAATCCTTATTGTCTTATTGCTTCAATAAGTAAATGGTGTTTTTCTCTCATGCATAGATCTCTTAAGGCCATTTGCCACATGYTTGAAGTAATCTCAATGATAAGYTGATAARTAGGCMAAYACTTAAATCTTTTTCTTTYTCACACTTAATGCTCATATMCAAATGCTCTTTGACATAAGATAAGTGTGATTGTTTTTCTTTTCTTAATTGGCAAGTTGTTCTTGCCCTTGTAATTGTCTTCTTTATTTTGCAAGCTATCTAACTGTGCAATCAAGTGACTTGCTCTCACATAGCATATATGTGTTAATGCTCTTAATCTCATAAACTTAATCAACACCTTTTAGGCTGAAGTGAGTTTCGGCCAAGTCACTAAATCACCTTTTAAAAGTGTCATAAAACTCTTAAAACACTCTAAAACAATCCTAAAAGTCTACCTAATTCATATATTAACTTAATAGACTTAATAGGGTACCTTAGACCACCATCTTCACCATCTAAAACAGAGATTGAGGGACAACGGAAGGTGATTAGGCCGGGAACGGTCTCGTGGCACAGAGCGTCCTTTCCGTGAGAATTCATTCTTTCGGGCTGACCTGCGAAGCTAGGGTAGGCCTTGTTGCCATACTTCTTGAGCATCCAACAGTTATTTGGCAATAGGAGGAGGCTTTGGTGAAATAATTTGTAAGGGTAACTAAAATCTTTCAACCTTAAGGAACCCTTAACTCATTAAACAATTAAACCTTGGGATTAATTATCTAATAAATACTTTGTGGGTTTGATACTTAAGAGTCTTCTTCATCTTCATAATACTTGTGCTCAAAACTCATAAATCTTCTTTGTTGATGTGTTGATGATGTATTGATGATGATCTTATAATTGTAATATGATGCTTTGATCTCCTTGTATCCTGCACACAAAATAGTTAAAGTGGTTAGCTTGTTTGTTGTATTCTAGCATTCTTTAATTGTAAATCTTGTATCTATATTGAGTTTAATTATTCTTTTGTAAGTAATCTTGTAATCAACTTCTAACGAATCATCCTATAACTTTAGTTGACCCCCTTGCCCAATTTTAGGCACTAGTCTTAGTTTCCCTAGGAAAGGTCTTGCTTAACATACTAACCCTTGCATCTTGCATTGTTACTTGTGCATCTTAGGATTAGAACCCCCCAAACCTTGTAAATAATTAAAATCAACTCCTAGAACTTAACTCAAACTAATCTAGAAACTAGGGACTACCCCCCTTGGCTTCCCTAGGAGTGAGCCTAGGCGGAAGAGGTTCCGGTCAAAGTGACAACGTGGGCTGTGAACCTAGGCATTTTGCCTCCAAGGACACACTAAGTGAACTGGACTTAGCTCACGTTTGCAAGTGTGTATTAGGACGGCAACATCTTTGGCGTCGTTGTCGAGGATAAGTCATTTATCGTTGGTCAAAACGACTTAACTTGATTCTTTAAGAACTAAATAATAAAATTTTTAGGCCTTAAAATTCTTTGAACCTGTGATTGGTTAGCTTTGTGTGTCTCTTGTCTAAGTGGCGACTCCATTGAAAAAATCTAGCAAGTATACTACTAGGAGCACTTCACAAGGAGTGGTTTATTATTTTCCCGACCCCAAAAAGGTTTTTAGGAGAAGACTAAACCACTTGGCTCCTAGGAGACTACTTGAAAGTCTTAGGGAGGAAGCACTCAACGATATCCAATTCTTGTTCCAAACTAATAATCAACCAACTGTTAATAATCCCACTAATAATCCTAACGTAACGATGACTTCTTTTTTGAGTCCTTTGAACCTTGCAACAATCCAGGGTGCCCCTCACGATGTTCCCGAGAAATCCATTGATAAGTTGCCTATCATCCATGGGAACGATGCTATAAGTGTTAGGTCCCACATCGCAAGTTTTGACAAGTGTTTATTGAAGTATTGTAAAGGTCATAACGAAGAAGATGTGAAGATGACATTGTTTGTCTTTTCTTTAGAAGGAGATGTTGGCGAGTGGTTTTCAGATTTTCCTGCAAACAACTTTGCCACCCTTAATGCAATATTGGATGTGTTAACTCTCAAAAACGCACCAGCATTTTTGAAGGAAATATGCCTAATCTTGTAGGGAAATTTTGACTAACTTCCCTAGCTCCAAACCCAAATCTGATTGTACCATTGGAAAGCTTACGATCTGTAGATGTCGATCGACTATTGGAACGTGCGAAACGGATATTCCATGGCTGAGAAAATTGATTTTTCCCAAAGGCAGTTTTTTTCCGAAAATTCTGACTTTCGGTGGTTAAGTTACCCAGGGACTGTTCCAGTCAACCACCGAAAGCCTGTTTTAACCAGAATTTTCGAAATTTCGCCCAGATCAGGAATTTTTGAAGCATAATGAGATGAAACCTNCCTTTGAACCTTGCAACAATCCAGGGTGCCCCTCACAATGTTCCCGAGAAAGCCATTGATAAGTTGCCTATCATCCATGGGAACGATGCTATAAGTGTCAAGTCCCACATCGCAAGTTTTGACAAGTGTTTATTGAAGTATTGTAAAGGTCATAACGAAGAAGATGTGAAGATGACATTGTTTGTCTTTTCTTTAGAAGGAGATGTTGGCGAGTGGTTTTCAGATTTTCCTGCAAACAACTTTGCCACCCTTAATGCAATATTGGATGAATTTAGGAAGAGATGGGGTGACCAGCAGGATCATAGATTTCAGTTGGGTGCTCTAACCACTAGTCATAAGAAAGAAAATGAAACTGTGTTAGAATTTAACACTAAGTTTAATAGCTTGGTAAAGTGCCTTCATCAGGATGTTAAGCCTCCGGATGCTGCAATTTTGATTTATTATATAGAGTCTTTTGAAGGAGAGATGAAGTATGCCTTAAGGGATAAGGATCCTCAGAATTTACCAGCGGCACAAGAAACAACTATA
>JASDQU010027584.1:55136-82395 GCA_032191745.1 Picea mariana
GGACAGGATTCAAAAAAGGGTTACGGGAATAGTCAGGACAACCGAGTGTTGCACAGTGAAATTTCATGTTTCGAAATTTTTGAGTGCAAAATGTGTAAAACGGAAGAGATTATTATGGGGCAGTTCAGCCACCGGTTTGTATATTTGCGGAATTCTGGCAAAGTGGCTAAGTATGGAATAGGGAAATTGCTAATTGCATGCGTAGCAATAAGATCTTATATATAATTGCCAACTGCTAATTGCAAAGGGGCGCATACACAAGAGACAACCACTACGAACTGAATGTATCTTGAACCTGCCAAAGCGACGATTCCCCAAAGAAATTTGAACAAATGGCGAAGTATGGAAAGCAGAATGATAGTCTTCAAAATGGGGTGACAATTGTTCCACTAAATATGCGAAGACCTGATGGTTAAATTGTATTTCTCCAAAGTTTTCAGTGCAAAAATGTGCACCACGGAAAATGGCATGATAGATGGACTGTAATATAGAAAAGGGTATGATATAAGAATGGTTACAAATTTGTATATTTGTCAATTTTTATATAGTGGAGCTACGAATGATGTTTGGAGATCATGAAAAGTAGAAGTGCAATGTTGACCGGACCACCGCGCAAGTCTTCCTGTCAATTTGTATATGGCAGAACTCTGGGTGCCAGTTGTGGGACAGGGAACAATAGAGGGTCAATTTAAAGAAAGGGGAAGTGGTCATTGTAAACACATGAATCCACAAAGCTGCAGAGCAATGCATTCTTGGGAAAATAAATGATTAAGTAACCAGGAAGAAAAACTAGAGGGAATAAAAGAGTGGGAAAATAGAAAGGCGGAAGGCAGTTTTCGTAAGTGTGAATTGGTTTCAAAGAAGCCCCATTGTTGCAAAACCGTTATCTACTAATTGTCAGCAAATGTTTTGTTGAAGACTACATTTGATTGCAACGTGTGTGTGAAGCTATGTTCTTGATAAATTATTCCATGACTGTAACATATCAACTTAGCTACTAAACTTGCTTTTGTACTAATTGCCAACAAATGCTTTATTGAACATTATATTTTATTGGAACATGTGGGTGTAACTGTGTTCTTGATACATTCTTCCATCAGTGCAACATATTAACTCAAGTATTAAAATTTTTTCATTATGGGCTGTTAGCATTAAAACTTAATAATTGCATGTCTAGAAACAAGAATAGTGATTTTGCTACAACATTGTACATTGGTATCAGTAAACACAAGATCGAAGAAGAACAAGAGCACCGAAGCATGGCAATTTGAACATGTGTTAAACCCAAAAAAGAGGCAGCAATGAAGAGTCCAAGGAAAAAAAATTTAATAGAAAATCTATTTAAAAAAATAATAAAAACATCAAGTACTGCACATATATGCTTAGAAATTGGACCCAGTTCTTCAGGCCAAAACATTGAAGGTATCTGCGATAAACACAAGCACGGGTTCTGCAGTGTGCAAGATCCTTGGAGTTTTCTCCTCGATGAATCATCCTCTGCTGAAATTGATATTTTTCAGAAGATTTCCCTAAGGAAGAAAATGAAAAATAGCTTGCATGTGCAATTCCAGAGGCCCAAATTAGTCCATTCTAGGCAGAAGGAGATGACTAGTAGGAAAATGCATTGCAAGAGCGAGATTTTTGGGCCTGATGCCCGAAAATGTTAAACAATATTTTTTTGTCTTGAAATATATCTCTGGGAGCATAAACATATCATTTCTTTACAGTGAAACTCTTCCGCCCAGAACAGACTAGTTTGGAACTCTGGAATTCCTATTTTCGCGGTGCAAAGTGGTTGTTGCATTCACCATCAGTTTCTTTTCCGAAACTCCTTTTGGTGTTGTCATGACTACGATCACGGAGCCAGGAAGGTCCATATGTTATGGTTGATTTCAATTTCGGCCTAGGAGTGGGAATATTCTTTCCATTGCCATCATCCATTGCAGTATCATCGTCCATCAATTCATCTTCTTTCATCTCGGAATTCATGGCATCAACTTCTGCGACAACCATGAATGCAACTGGGCAGGTTCTCTGAGCATCCAAGGTTGCCATGGAATTTTTTGGCTTGAAATATATCTCTTGGTGTACCAAAGGTCCGTCTCCTATTTTTCTCCTAGGCGGAGGAAGATGAATAGTAAGAATATGCCCTGGAATAGTGGAACCTCTGGCCATTATGCCCCAATGTGTTTACTGTGTGTGGAGAGAACTACTGCCAGAAGTTATTAAGAATTTTTGTTTTCTCGAGACGATGTTTGAAATGAAAATTGGGGAGGGATAATATAACCCTCCGCAAATTATGGTTTAATGCGTATTAATGGAATATCTCCTCAAGCCTTTCGCTGATCAATGAAAATTTACAGGGTTCGTGTGGAATGACCTGTGACCATCACAATTCACTAATTGCACAATTAGAAAAAAAGTGAGAAGGTGGCAGTGACAGCGAAAAGAGATTTAAGAATCACAAATTTCTTAAAAGCACCCACTCGTTGGTGCACAAAAAAAAAAAATTGCGTCACCTTTGAACTGAATACTTAGAAAGGATAACATGCTTGTGCGAAAATCTGAGTTTAATTCGTACTAATGAAAAATCTTCTCTGGATTTATGGACATTAATGACAATTTTAACGGTTGCTGCAAGATGGCTACCAACATTAAATCTTAATTATTGCATATTGGGAAACAAGTACGAAGGCAGTGGTGATGGAGAAAATGATTCCAAGAAATACCAAAGTATGGAAAGTGGTCGGGCGGGTTACAAAAGAAAAAGGGCAGAAGATGTACCCAGTAGACGTGAAGGGCTGATGGTTCTCGGCCTGATGGGCGGGTTCTCGGCCTGGCTGGCTACAAATTGAGCCTCTATTGTTCTATGTCCTACAAATAGCACCTACACTTCCGCAATATACAAATTGACATACGGACTTGCGGGTTGGTTGGTTCAACATTGCACTTTTTTTTGTCCTTAAGCGATTCCGTATTAATTCCATATTTAGCCACTTTTTTGGTTCAGTGGTTGTCGAGCTGGCAGGCAAAAAATTGGGCATCTATTGTTCCACGCTTTACAAATAACATTGACAATTCCGTGATATACAAATTCAGAAGCTGACCTACAGTAAATTATTACTGTTAAAAATTTATATTACAGAATTTAATTAGACGACAAAGTTTGTACAATGTGGTCGACCGAGTGATACAATAGTATTTCGACAAACGAGCAATACATAGTAAACATGTACTTTTATAAAGTATGGAAATGAGATTTTATAGAACATATGCGAATCCCTCATTCCATATTTAGGCACTTTTTTTTTCGTGCGTTCATGGCTTGGTGGGATGAAAATCAAGTATCTATTGTTCGGTGTTCTACAAATAGCACCTACAATTCCACGATATACAAATTGAAAGTGGGACTTGCAGAGATGAGTTTCTATATAAACTATAGACATGAGATTTTATAGAGCATATGCGGATCCCTCATTCCATACTTAGGCACTTTATTTATCGCGGGTTCACGACTTGGTGGGATAAAAAAAGAGTCTCTATTGTTCTGTGTCCTACAAACACCACCCAAGTTTCCGTGATATACAAATTGACAGGAGGACCTATGGGCTACTTGGCTGAACATTGCATTTGTGTTGTTCTAGAACATATGCAAATCCTTCATTCAATACTTAGGCAGTTTTTGGATCGCGGGTTCACGACCTGGTGGACCGAAAATAGAGTCTCTATTGTTCCCTCTCCTACAAATAGTACCTAGACTTCAACGATATACAAATTGACACGCGAACTTGTGGACATAGTCTCTATATACAGTATGGAATGATATTTTATACAACATATGCGGATCCCTTGTTCCATACTTAGGCAGATTTTGGATCGTGGGTTTGCGGCTTGGCAGGTAGAAAATAGAGTGTCTATTGTTCTGTCTCCTACAAATAGCACCCACACTTCCACAATATACAAATTGACAGGTGGACTCGGGTTGGTTGGATGAACATTGCACTTTTATTGTCCCGTACCGATCCCATATGAATTTCATAGTCAACAATTTTTTTTTATCAGGGGTTTTGGGGATGGCAGGCTGAAAATTGGGGCAATATTGTTCCGCGTTGTACAACTACATTGTTCTAGAAGATATTGGAATCCCTCATTCCATACTTGACCACTTTTTGGATCGCGGGTTCACGACTTGGCGGGCTGAAAATTAAGTATCTATTGTTGCGTGTCCTACAAAGAGCACCTAGACTTCCGCAATATACAAATTGACACGCAGACTTGTGGACACAGTCTCTATATAAATTATGGAATGAGATTTTATACAACATATGTAGATCCTTCATTCCATACTTAGGCAGTTTTTGGATCACGGGTTGGTGGCTTGGTAGGCCGAAAATAGAGTCTCTATTGTTCTCTCTCCTACAAATACCACCTGGACTTCTGCAATATACAAATTGACAGACGAACTTGTGGACATAGTATCTATATAAAGTATGGGATGAGATTTTATACAACATATGTGGATCCCTCATTCCATATTTGGGCATTTTTTGGATCGCGGGTTTGCGGCCTGGCGGGTTGAAAATATTGTTTATTGTTCCCTTTCCTACAAATAGCATCCAAACTTCTGCGATATACAAATTGACAGGTGGACTCGGGCTGCTTTGCTGAGCATTGCACTTTTATTGTCCCATGGCAATCCCGTATGAATTTCATATTTAGCGATATCTTTTGATTGGGGGATGTGGGGCTGGTGGGATGAAAATTGGGGCTCTATTGTTCGACGTTGTACAAACACATTGTTCTAGAACATATGCGGATCCCTTATTCCATACTTGGGCATTTTTTCGATCGTGGGTTCACAACCTAGCGGGCTAAAAATTAAGTATCTATTGTTCTGTGTCCTTCAAATAGCACCTAGACTTCCGAGATATACAAATTGACACGCGGACTTATGGACATAGTCTCTATATAAAGTATGGATTGAGATTTTATACAGCATATGCAGATCCTTCATTCAATACTTAGGCAGTTTTTGGATCACAGGTTCGCGGCCTGGCGAGCCGAAAATAGAGTCTCTATTGTTCCCTCTCCTACAAATAACACCTAGAATTCCGCGATATACAAATTGAAACACTGACTTGTGGACATAGTCTATATAAATTATGGAATGAGATTTTATACAGCATATGTGGATCCCTCATTACATACATAGGCATTTTTTGGATGGCGGGTTCGCAGCCTGGCGGGCCGAAAATACAGTCTATATTGTTCCGTCTGCTACAAATAGCATCCATACTTCCACAATATACAAATTGACAGGTGGACTTGGGATGGTTGGATGAACATTGCACTTTTATTGTCCCGTAGAGATCCCATATGAATTTCATATTTAGCGATTTCTTTTGATCGGGGGCTCTAGGGCTGGAAGGCTGAAAGTTGTGGCTCTATTGTTCGATGTTGTACAAACACATTGTTCTAGAACATATGTAGATCCCTCATTCCATACTTGGGCACTTTTTTGATGGAGGCTTCACAACCTAGCGTGCTGAAAATTAAGTATCTATTGTTTTGTGTCCTACAAACAACACCTAGACTTCTGTGATATACAAATTGATACGCAGACTTGTGAACATAGTCTCTATATAAAGTATGGAATGAGATTTTATACAACATATGTGGATCCCTGATTCCATACTTGGGCAGTTTTTGCATCGCGGATTGACGACCTAGCAGGTCGAAAATAGAGTCTCTATTGTTCTATCTCCTACAAATAGTACCTAGACTTCCGCGATATACAAATTGACAGGTGGACTCGGGCTGGTTGCCTGAACATTGCACTTTTATTGTCCCGTAGCGATCCCATATGAATTTCATATTTAGCGAATTTTTTTGATCGGTTCTCTGGGGCTCGCGGGCTGAAAATTGGGCCTCTATTTTTCCACTCTGTACAAACACCACCCACAACTCCGCGATATACAAATTGACAAATGAACCTATGGGTTTCCTGGGTCAACATTGTAGTTTCATTATTCCTTGTCCTTCGAATACCACTCGGAGTTCCGTGATATACAGATTGACAAATGGACTTGAGGGCTGGCAGGTTCAACTTTGCCATTGTTTACAGATGCTAATCCTTATCAACTATCTAACATATCTAAAAACATTATTTTCAATACTAAATTATTAATAATAATTTTTTTTATTGCAGAATTTAATTAGATGAGAAAGTTTGTACAATATGGTCAGGCGGCTGATATAAAAGTTTTCTGAGAAACGAGCAAGACATAGTAAACATGTACTTTTAGAAAGTATGGACAAGATATTTTATAGAGCATATGCCAATCCCTCATTCCATACTTGGGCACTTTTTGGATCGCAGGTTCTTGGCCTAGCGGGCTGAAATTTGAGCCTCTTTTGTTCTGTGTCCTGCAAATATCACCCAGACTTCCGCGATATACAAATTGACAGGTGGAATTGCGGACTCCACATCTGGCGAGTTCAATATTGCAATTGTTTAGTGATGCTCATCCTATCTAACTTTATTTAAAAACATGATTTTCAAGTACAAAAATATTAATATTAACTATTGTTATTGTACAAGTGAATTACATTAAATTATTAAAGGATGTTAAATCGCTTATTTTTTAAAAAATGAAGGAAACAAAAGATTTTTTTTTAAGATTCTATCACCGTAAGCATAAGAAGGACCAATTTGAATTTTAAGGCCCTCTTCTTCATATGATAGCACAATTGCACTCCGCATAATATATATTTGTTGAATTCAAATTATTCCATGATATTAATTTTACCAAGTTCATCGAATAAGCAAAAATGCCAAAACAACGACCAATTTGAATTTTAACAGCCTCTTGTTGGTATGATAGGACAGTTGCACTTCACACAATATATATTCATTGATTTCAAATTATTTCATAGCAATAATTTGATCAAGTTCATCGATCAAGGAAATCTGCTAAAGCAAGTAAGATAGTACATTTACGTCACAACGACATAGGAATTATCAGGTGGATCTGCGTGCCAGCTGGCTAAAAAGAATCAATTATATTGTTTCGTGTCCTCCAAAGAATAGTTGGAGTTCCACAGTATACAAATTAACAAACAAAGCAAATAACCAAGAACCAGCCATACTTTAAACATCCCGCAAGAAAGTTCCTAGAAGGTTTCGTAGAGCAGAACGCATCGACCATTGCACAAAACAATTTGATATACAAAGAAAAGACATCGCCACATTCGTTTTCTATTGAAATGAACTTTCATCTAGATGTTGAACAAATATTAGAGATAGACATGAGGTATTTTCGTTTCCTCCCAAAGTGTGATATAATTTTTTTTTCCCCTTCTTCAACCGATATGAAAAATTGCATTATCCTCATTTAAGGTGAATTTGCTCTGTATCTGAAGTTGTCGCAGCATCTAGACATTGCTTGCCTTTTTTTATAGATATGTTTCATACGACAACTCTGCCAACTTAGGAAGCACATTTTGTAACAGAGGCTGCCTAACCATACAGTGCACGATTGTTTTTCCCACGGTTTGGATAACACCATTGACACAATGTCCATAAATATATGGACATTTTTCACCTCATCACAGACAATCAATCATATCATCACTTATCAAAGCAAAGGTAGAAGTAGGAGAATGGCATTTTTCACATACAGGCTCAAAGGGGGTCAAGTACACATTGGCTGCAACTAAAAGACCTTCAACCTGGGAACACGAGCAAAGGGACTAATACATTGAACAATATAATACATAACTGCACCCCCTCCTCGCCTTAAAAAAAATAAAAATAAACATGTGCAGAAATTTGTTGAAGGCTATTTATATAAGCAAAGTGAGGATGATTTTGTGAATGTATACTCACAATAATTGTAGAGCTAGCTAGTTTCTCCAGATCCTTTATTATATCTGCTCACAACTCTATTGCAAATGTTGCCTGGGTTTTCCTAAAGATCCTTTCTCTAGCATCCTTCTTCTTTGTTATATTTTTGAACAACATAAGTGGAATCTTCTCTCTATGCAATTGTTGTTCTATTGACAAAAACAAATCTGAATACATATCGAACAATTGCAGCTGCAACATGGAACAGTGCAAGATTTGTGTAACTTATCCGGCATACATGTAGATGTGAAATAAAACAACAAAACTGAATATGAAAAGCGGTATCATTGCCTTGTCGCTGTCCGAATCTCCATCCTTTATATGGAGAATGTGTTGCAAACCAAATTTTCTCGTTAGTGTCACAACAACCCCAATCGTTCCAATTGGGTAAATATCAGTGCTCTACGCAAGCCGGTTGATAGTCGAGTTTGAGAAGAAGCGATATTTTGAACAAATAGCAGGAATTTTTTCCACAATGCTTGCTTCGTTGAGTGAAATAATTCAATCGCAATCACCACTGTCATATACCGTTTTGGGCAATATATTAAAATTTGTAATGGATATCCCATTACACGGCAATATCTTTTCTGCATGTTTTTAGATAAGTTGTGTAGGAATAGTTAGTGTCACTGTCATCATGGCATCCTTGTCTGTCATATCAGCACGCATAATGGATCTAATTTTGTTTTCCTTGTCCAAGTAGGTGGTATAGACAAGCATTATGTCCCTGAGGAACACCTATCCATTTTGGCGACTGTTCAAGCCCTCTATTGACAGTACTTTGGATGTCACAAATCTAGACCTGAGGACATTTTTTGAATAGGAAAACTAAAGTGAATGGTAGTGTGCTATAAGTACACGCATAGTTTTGATGAACTATGGAGCCACAGTTTCGCAACCACACCTCTTAGTCTGCGGAACATGCAACACATTCGACGTCTCGCTTGTACTTGTTGATACTTCTTACGAGCTGCAAACCATGTCTTGAAGATGGCATCAACATATATGCCATGCCATAGATCAATATACAACCCAGGATATTTTTTTAATAAACATAGTAACAACAGAGCGTATGCATCTTTACCTTTGGCCTTGTCGGTTTGTCGATGTCTGAGATGACTGACTGCTCATGGTTGTGTCACTAGTCCAACTTTTTCTGATACAAGCATGTGCAAATGAACATCACGACTAAACAAATATATGCATTGTATATTGTCCATCGGAAGGACCAAATAACTGTAAAATTGTATGGATCTTAATTTTTTAACTAGAGAAATATTTAACAGTAAACATGGCATGATCGCGGGCCACCATGTCCAATTTGTATATCGCGGGCCCCCGGAACGAGAAAGTGGGTAACTATGGAATAAGGTAGAAGAAGGACCACATATGTCAATCCTTTAGTTTTCCAATCGACGCATGAAGGAATTTTCGGAAACCACACTAAGCAAATGAATTAGAAAACAAAAGGGATAATAGAAAATGGAAAAACTAGAAACAGGGAGCGCAGAAAGGCACATTATTGAGAAGTCATCATTTTCAATTCTAATACTATATGCTCCTAGCTGATTTGTATATTTAATTTACTGGCACACTTGGTATACCTTTTAGAAGATTGTACCACATAAGCAACCTATTTTTTCCAAGGCAACAACGTCGAAGATGCAATTGACATGAATGCAAGTTAGTATGAAAACAGACACCTAAAAGAAAACGAAACAGGTCTATTTACCCGCCAAAGAGTCCTTCATCCTGTCCAACCATTTTGTTTGTTTAAATGCAGCAATCCAACACAAACACAACGTACATGAACTAGTTTAGTATGCCGGAACATATGTAACCAAGATAACTTACCATGTAGGAAGGCACACAACTATCTTAACACATATACAAACCATAAATTAAATAAAAAACAACACAATATGAAACAATAGTAGAAGCATGCACCTTTATATATCATCTTCAGCCAATGCACTCAACACTCCCTCCTTTTCTCCAACTACTCTGTTTGTTTCAATGTGGGAACCCACAAAATTTAATGAACATCAATGGAAGCTAGTATTCACAGGAGAACAAACAATATGTACATACATCAAAACTGACTAAATGAAGAGTCTACAAAGGCAGAAACATGAACCTTTCCACTTCTCTATCCATGGATGTAAATGTGTAGATTTTTTTTCCCTGGCCAAAATATATTACAAGGCACAAAATATCACGCAATTGCATGGCTGCAGCTAAACGATTTATGTTTTTCCCTAGAAATTTATCCAGACATTCCCTTTAACCATGCTCTTTATACTCTACACATACTACTATGCCCATGATACAAGTTCTCAGTTTTCTGTGGAAAACTACCCAGACATGCTTCCAGACATGAAAATATAATCTTGCAGAATCTTTGTTGCACATATCATATCTCAAGCACAACACAAATTGTATCGTGCACACACCAGTCTATGTAGAGGAGAAAGAACATGTCATGTCATATCCACACATCTGACCATACATGGTTTATAAATGTAGCCTACATATAAATGCTTTATTCCAAAAAACAACAACGGATATTGTAACTTCACATGTAATCCTCGAACAATCTTGCATGCAACTATTTTCTTTCATGGCAGGACTCGAGCACTAGGAAAATCTCACAGAATAAAATATATCGGCCTCGACAGACATGGAAAATAACACAACTGCATATCAACTGGTGGGTGTAGGGGTTGAACACCGTAAAGTTCCCCCAAAAAATAATAATAATCCAAAAAAAAAGAAAAAACAAAAGTTCCAACCACCGTCGTTGCACCCCAACCCTACAAGGCTGAATCAAACAAAAGAAACCAGTAAGGACCAAACCAGTGAGAAAGCACGAAGAGGCCGAAATGCACCCCCAGGGCCCCAAAGCACAAACCCCAGCCAAACAAACAGAACCAACAACCCAGGAACCAACAAGAACCTCTGAGCCAGTGAACAACATATATATCTCCAACGATCACGGAACTGCAACCCAAGTAGAAAAGGAATACAGACATTCTTACTTGCAAACTGCAAACACTGAACAACAAACAAGGAATACAAAATGAAACTATGGCATCCAAACTTACTCCGAAATGATGAAATGCAGAAGCGCAGGTAGAATCGCGAGTGAAACAACAACAAGTAGCAACCGACAAACCAATGAAGAAGAACCACTCACCGAACCAGTAAACAATGTATGTAGATTCAACGATTACGAGGATGAAACATACAATGGAAACAACCGACAGACCAACAAAAAAAGAATCACTCACCGAACTAGTAAACAATGTATGTAGCCTCAATGGTAGAACAAGGATGAAACATACAATGGCTATTGAAGACTGTGCAAATTCACTGCAACTGTTTAGAAAATTTCAAGGAAAAATGTACTTCGAGAACCGTATTTACATAAACATTTAAGACTCTCAGGCTATCTAAGGACCTCGCGGTATGCAAACATTTAAGTTGTCAGGGGTGTTGGAGGATGTTGCATCATGTAAACATTTACGATGTTAGGCGTATTGAGGCATCTCAGAATAAATGTCAATACATTTCAAGAAATATACATCCACCAAAGACGCTATAAACTTTGGAATTCTTAATCACTACAAATCTTGGATATCAAAACATTTCAATTTTCTTGGTACATATCAATTACAGATATATTCGGGTAGCAGAAAATGCTAATACAAACATTCAAACTAATGCTAGCATTAATCGACCTTCAACCAATATACATGAAAAATATATGATTAAAACATACTCTCTATGAGAAAAAGTTTGGATATCTTGCCATTTAGTACATTGGGAATAGCGAAGCCGGCAATAAGACCTCCAATCTCTTATCCAATCAGATCAGTGCATATATGTTACTTTTTATTATATAAAAATATATGCTTTTAATTTCATAGCTCCAACAATAGGTATTGTGCAAATATTTTCGGTCAAAGGACAAACTAATATGTAGTCAACGCATTATCGATCGCTATAGTCCCTCTATGCCTACAACAGGGACTAATAATGTCTCATTTCTTCTTCATAATATTTGTTATATCATTTATAATAGTTCACTTGGTTGAAGTTGTTTTATTAAAATAGAGGTATGGAGCTCAAACCTTTCTTTTCATTTCGTTACTTTTTGAAAAAGTCCATACAACTTTAAGTTATAACATAACTTTATTATAAAGGGAATTTTACTTAAATTAGAAGAGTGAAGCACTCATAAAGTAATTTTAGTGTTTTTTTAAGTTTAATTTTTAATTTTTTTTTAAAGTTATTTTTTGTTTGCAACTTTATTTTTTAAAGTAACTTTATTATAAAAATGATTCACACTTATTTTATAAAATTGGGTTACTTACATTATAAAATTAATTTATTTGTAAAATATAAGCAACTTTATTGTAAAAATTATTCTCACTTATTTTATAAAAGTGGATCACTTACATTATAAAAGTAACTTGTTTGTCAATGTAAGATTATAGACAAAGACAAACAAGGAGGACGATTTTTTTAACTCTTCACAACTCAACAAGCTTATTGTGCACCCATCACCACATTGATCAAATTCCACATGCCATGTGGCACCTTGGTTTTTTTTATGCATTTCTTCAAAAGGGTATAACTTTGACATCTAGCGTTCATTTCCAGTGCTTTTTTTAAAACTTCCTTTTTTTTAGATATTTCTGCCTTGACAACTAGTTTCTACTTTTGAAGTCATCTTGCCTGCGTATTGTAATGTGGTGAGTCTAAATGATGTCCTACTTACGAATTCAAATTCCTTCTCATGGAAATCCCATATGTAGGATTTACTATGAAGTAGGGGACTTAACCAAGTTACTTTGGGAATAGAAATTTCCCCTCTTGATGCATTAAAGAAAGCCAAATGGAATAACAAAAATGACAAAGAATGTGGATTAATAAAAAATTCCATCTCTAGTGATATTGAATTTCACCTTTAAGGAATTGAGACCCTAGATACAACGTGGCAAAATATGGAAATCCTGTTTGGTAAACAAAATGAGATTCAAGCCCCACCAACTTGAAAATCAATTGATTTCTTTAAATCATAGTGTTTTATCTTGCATTGAATATTTTCCATCCAAGTTCAAAACGCTTATACTTTTACTTGTAGAATGTTAGATAATCAAGACAAATGATCCACTTCTATATGTTTTTTTACTAAGATTGGCATTATTTATTCTATTATTGTATCTTTTTTTCACTCCACCAAAGAATCTCTTATTAGTCAAGGGGCTACTTAGAAAATTCCCTCTTTGAATCCATTTGTGATTATTTGATAAGAGAGAAAGATAAGTGCTTTCATCTTGGAGTGATCATCATTGCAAGTACATTTAACAAAGCCTTGGTGGCATATCAGAAGGATAAATCCAAGAATCTAAAGAAGCAACATCATTGCAGTAACAAATTAAAAAAGTTCCCAAACCCTCTTAGCCAAATCCTACTCCCAATGGTGATAAATGTATTGAATCAACATGTAAGAAGATTGAGATACATTGTAATTTCTATGGGTGAGATGGCAATGTAGAGTCTACATGTTTAGAGAATATGGAAGCCTTAGAAGGAGAAATGAAGAAGAAGATAAGATATTGAAATTTGGAGGTTACTTAGGAGACATATCAAAGCACCTCTAGTACAAAATTTAGGTTCCAAGTTGTTATAATTTCAGAGATATAGCCTATGGAAGATATGGTTTTTGACTAATCTTGAATTCAATTTTAAATGGGTCATCTTGGGATTTCTTCTATAAATTTTTTTTTTCCTAAGAGGTTTCAAATAGTGAAATTTTGGGGAGACTGGGAAAAAATTTCATAGTATAGGTGGTCAAAATTTTAGGTTTTGGTTCTCTATACTTTAGAAGATATAGTCCATGGAAGACAAGGTCTATGACTAATCCTGAAATCAATTATCTTGACATTTTCGCTGTAAAATATTTTCAATGAAGTTTCATAATCTAAAATTTTCAAAATCCTGACTTGACACAGTGAAGTACATGTGGAAAAAGTTTCATATTTTTAATCATTATATTTTATGATATATTTCTTATGTAAATTAGGGGTTTTGCATAAGTGATTTCTAGTGATTTTAAGAGCCTTTTTTGTGGTTAGCAAGCTCATTAAAAGAAAATAGAGACTTTTTTCCATGGCTCCAAAGAAAGATCTAAACATTAATTCACCACTTAAACCTCTATAAATATCCTCCATGAATCGTGAAGCAAATGAAGATATACAAAACCAACTATCCAAATTGAACAATTAAATCAACAAATTGAATGATAGGTCAATGAAAAAGGTTGATTTCATGAATACTTGAACAAAAATAGAAATGAGGATAGAAAGGAAGATGGATGAAAATAAGGAACAAATGAAAATAATGATGGAACAGTTGGAACAAAAAAAGGATGGAACATTGGAACAAATGGATGGAGATTTGGAACAAATGGAAAAGAATATTGTAGAAACCTTAAAGGGGAGGTTCCCTAAAATTGATAAGTCGTCTGAAGGGACTCGTGAAAATAAGGGTAGTATTCAGGTTGAACAACTTTCCAATAACAATAATTTTCCTGGGGGATTTAACTCCAATAATGGAGTTACTTATGAATGGTCTCCAAAAGGAGTGAACCTTCCCAAGGTTGAATTAAGGAAGTTTGATGGAACATAGGTCTTTACCTAGATGAACCAAATAGAGCAATATTTTGAACTGCATAACATTATGGATGATAAGCAAAGAATTCACATAGAAACTTTGAAATATGATATAAAACCATATCAATGGTATCAATGGGTAGTTAAAAGGAAGCCCCCTTTTTATCATTATACTTGGGGTCTATTTACAAGAGACTTAGAAGCACAATATGGGAAAGATTAGGAACATGACTACTTCAGTCAATTGACAAGAATCAAGCACTTAGGTGATATTAAATATTATAATTCAAAATTTCAGGTATTGGCCATAAGAGTGGATTAAATGAAGACATTAAACATGAGATTTTACTAAAACATCATGGAAATATTATGGAAGCTAGGAAATTTTATCATCATATTCAAGCCAAGAATAAGGCTACACACAAGTCTATCATTGGAGCATATACATGAAAGAGATCATTTTGGGGTTCATAAGATAACCATACCTCAATTGACAAGGTTGATACCTCAACAAATGGATGAAAGAAGAACAAAGGGACTATGTTTCAATTGTGACATCAAGTACAGTAAGGGGAATAAATGCGATGAGAATAAATTATTCTACATAGACTGTGAAGAGGAAGAAGACCAAGAATTGGAACCATCACAAGATCTAGTTATAGAAAAGACTACTCCAATGATATCTTGTCATCCATTGACCAACATCAATACTCCACAAACCCTCAATATACATCAAAAATAAAAAGGTAACAATGTTGATTGATTGTGGTAGTACCCATAAATTCATTAATTACAAATTAGCAAAAGTTCTCAATTGCTTTGTATTTCCAGCACCAAAGTTTCAAGTAATGACTGTAGATGGAGGTACCATAAATTATTTTGGGAAGTTCCATAATATTAAGTTCAATATGGGGGAGTATTTTTTGGATAGTCCCATGATTTCCATTTAAATGGGAAGTGTTGATGTTGTATTAGGGGTCCAATGGTTACAATCATTGGGAACAATGGCCCTTAATTTTCAAGATGTTTTCATGATATTTTCCTCAAAAGGAAAAGAAATTGAGATTAGAGGTATCCAAGGGAAACCCTCTAAGGTGATAAGCTATAATATCATGAAAAAATTACTCAAAAAGGAACATCATGGTGTAATTTCACAATTGTGATCACTAGATGTTCAAACATCTATATCCTCTACTACAGTAGATCTCCAAATAGTTATCAACAACCATTCAAAGGTATTTGGAGAGATGCCTAATGGTATTCCACTGGCTCAAGATCATGACCATGCTATTCATTTGAAACTAGGAAGTGTACCACCTAACATTAGTCCTTACAAGTATCCATATACATATAAGAGTGAGGTTGAGCATATGATCCAAGAAATGTTAGAGGCATACACCATTCAACCTAGCCAAAGTTCTTTCTCGTCACCAATAGTGATGGTTATAAAGAAGGATGGTCATGGTGTATGTGTCCATATTATAGACAAATCAACAAAATGAGCATCAAAGATGAGTTTCCTATTCTTGTCATTCATGAATTATTAGATGAATTGCATGGATAAATTTTCTTTACTAAGTTGGATATTTGTTTGGGATATCATCAAATCATAAAGATGAAGGAAGACATTCCCAAAACAACCTTTAGAACACATGATCTCGATCTCGATCAACAATGGGAGCACGTATTCATAGGGGTTTTAATATCATATTTGATAAATAGGGTATTTCCACATAGGTTGAACATCTTAAGGAAACCACTCACATAAACATATCAAATATCACTACACCAATGTATTACGTGGTTAAAATCCTCTACAAGGAAAAAAATCCACAACCCTATCCAACATGGCCACTTGAGGAAATATATTAAAGCTAATGGAAAATATTTTACATATGATTTTACCACAATCAATCATCAATAAATGACCCTCCATGTTTTTTAAATAGAGATCATGGATCAATCGGGTGTTAATCTGTAATACCCCTAGATCAAACCCCAATTTTAAATATACATATAGTTTATAGGATGGTAAGCCAGACTGTTTTGGGCCAGATTTCCTTTGTATATATGTTTTAAGACCGGAGTTCTTGTGTAATTTAGGTGCTTGTGTAATTTAGGATAGAGAGTCTATGAGATGAAAGGCCAATGAGCCTAACAAATGTAAATTGTAAACACACATGATTGTATTAATAAAATACATAAATGTTGCAGACCAAGTCATACGAAAGAGTTTTGGGGGCTAGGACTCCATGAGAGGGAAAGGGTTCCAAGGGCCTAGGAAGAAGGGCTAAGTGAAGGGGGATTAAGCCAAGGGAATATTATAATATTATTCATAAATCCAAAAGTCATGTGATATTATTTTATCCTAAGTTCCTAAAGGTTGGGAACGAATCACCAAGTGGTGGTCAAATGTAGTTCATAAGGTGACAAGTGTCAAGTTAAAAACATGCAAGTATATTGTTGGGAATTAATGTAATTTAATCATTCAATCCATCATTCACTCATTAAATCCATCATCCATACCTTTGTTGAGATATACAGAAATTTCATGGTTACCCTATAAATCCTTGGTGGTTTGGGTTAAAGAAACAAGTTTCCAGGCTTGTGGATCATTCTCTTTTGGTGAGAGAATTTTTGGGCCAGTGGGTGTCAAGATCTTAAAGAAGCCTTTTGTTCCAGGTGCTACAAATCTATGAGAATTCATGAACATACTATTGTTGAATCCCTGGAAGGGAAGTGGGACATCTGAAAGACTGATGAGAAGAGAAGGGGTAGACTTCCTAGGGTGGGACAAGTTGTGGGGAATGAGAGGTTGTGAGCTGGGAACTGTTGTTGGAGTTGGCACTTGGGCATATATATTTTTTTGTTGTATTTTAGACCTTAGTTTGGATTAGGTAACCTTTTCCCTGGTGGAGTCATAGCCTTATCTTAGTGGTGACTTGTTGTTGAGAGTTTATGAACAACATAGTCTACGACTGGGAGGAATGTTTGAGGTCTACAACCAGTTGTCAATTTAATTAAAAGATAAGTGTCTCTTATGTGTTTTGATGTTTACTATGCATTTAATTGTATTATGTTGTAGTTGTATCTATATTTATGCATGGATTACATGATGTAGAACTGCATAATTGTGTTCATATATAGGGAATTTAGTTATTAATGGTATTAGAGGAAAACATTTGTGTGGCGTGGCCCAACCTGGATGGTTGGGGACATTACATTGTGGTATCATAGGCACAGGTTCAACATTGAGATTGCATGGGCCATTTTTCAACATGCAGAAGATGAAATTGGAGTAAAAAAGGGTTCAGAGAATGTCTGCAAAGTGTTTCGCAATATTTCTTAAGCAATAGTTTGGGGAATTTTATGAGAAATTTGAGGGGATTGAACCCACGGGTTAAAATACCCAATTTTAAAATCTGTTGGGGAATTTTTAATCCTAGAATCGATTGAATTTCAAGAGTTGCATTGCAACCACATAGAAATTGGGTAAAAGCCCTAATTTCTACAATGAAATTCATGGAAATTTGACATGGGAATGTTGAATTTCAGTTGCAATAGTCGAATTGACATGTATAGGTCTGAAATTGGCCATAAGAAGCTTAATTTAAAGGATTCCATGGAAACCTATGTGAAATTTTGAAAATTATGCATTTTTGAAAAAAAAAGAAAAATTTTGAAATTTGGGAAAACTTGGGTAATTTTCTGTACATGATGTCAGTAGTGACGTGGAGGCCACGTGGTGATGTGGAATACCATGGTGGAATATAGATTATATGGAGGCTTGCCACAACGGTGGGGCAATGGTGGTGTGGCGACTTGATACCACAAGCAATTTCAAAGCTTTTGTCAGTGGTTTTGAAAAATACTAGAATCCTCTGAAATGGTTTCGGAGCTACCATGTGTTAGCTTAGCAGTGTAGTGGTATCGAAGGAAATTATGCCAATATTTTTTGGCATTTTAACCCCCAAAAGCAACATGATTCATCGATTTTTCTTTGATCCTAGTCGTCCGATTGAAAAAATGGGCAAGTAGCAAGCACCAGAGAAAAATGGTGTAGGATCGGATCCTCCCATCCCCACAACAATTAAAAGGGTTCCATGTGGATACTTGGTAGAGGAGGTGGGACCCCTGTCCCATCCATGGTCATAAAAGGTACCAAATGAACAACTGGGTACGGTGGGCCCAAAAGATAAAGGTAAAATAAGGTAAAGAAAAGGAAGAGAGAGGAGATAGAAGAGTGAGAAGGTATTGAAGGATAACAAGGCAGGGCCAGGTGGGGTAGGAGGATGGCATGACATTACCTTTGGGTTTTAGGTGTACCTAGAATGGCATATCAGTCATCAAGTCAGTAGAAATCATTCAAATTTCTCATAAATTTATAGTGTTTTGCGAGTCATAAACTTGCAGGGAATTTTTGAAGTTTTAAACTGTGCTTTTAGGAGATCTATTTTTTTAGACTATAAGTGTCATAGGTACCATATAAAGTATTTGAATCTTAAATAAAACATCTCAAGGAGAGATTTCAAACGATCTATAATTTTCACAAAACAGATCTCATATGAGGAAGTTACAGGCTAAACAATACAAGGTAAAATTTGGGTACCAGTTCACTTCTAGAGGGCATAACTCCTTGTTTAGAAGTCATTTTTGGGCATATGAGAAGTCTAGCGAAATATATTGAACCATAGAATACATACATTAAGCCGGATTAGTAATATATTTACCCTAACGTGTACATGATGAGAAGGAAGACACATGTAGCATACATGGTAAAGGGGGGAAAACATTCAAAACTTTAGCAGACTGTAACTAACATCTTGGATGCTGGATGAAGGTGAAATTTTGATAGATTGCTCAAAATGAAAGAATGAAGAAACCTAATTGTTATTCTATCAAAATCCCTAAGGATTTGGTGTAGGGATGCTTGAACAAGGATAAAATTGCACTAGAATGAAAAATGTACAAAAGGAGTAAATGAGTAATGTTTAAATGGATATAACTTGTTGCTCAGAACTTATAATTGAGAAATAAGATAGTCATTGGAAAGGTCATGGATATAAGAATCCATATATTCACCTAGAAATGTGAATTGAGCATTAAAATTCACAAGGAATCAAGAAGAAGATTTCTAATGGACTAAAGGGCAGAATTGTGCATAATTTTACAAAATTGTTGCATTATTTTGTCTAACAAATTGTGTTGGGTGAACATTTTTCATAATTAAGGGAACAAATAGAAAAAATAAGAATAATAAGAGATACTATAGATATTCAAGATGCACATATAACTTTCATTTCATGAGGAGGGAGTTAGAGGGTTGTATGTCAGCTTAGGTAATGCAGAAATTTAATCAAATGGGCATAGAGAAGGCAAAGAATAAATCATAAATTTAGCAGAGACATTAAAAATCCTGCAAAGAGATGTGTTGAGTTACAAAGTTGATAATGAGAATCTTATGAGAGATCAAGAGCAGTAGAATAAAATCAACATCAAGTTGTTGCAAAGTTTGAACATAATAGAAAAGAAGGTGGATAAGGAGACAGATTCAAGTAAGTCTCATGTGCTTAGGAACTGTACAATATTTGTGAAGTAATCATTGGCCATATGTACTGTGAACAAGTGAACATCTGGTAGGATGTCATCCAAATTTGCTGCATATTCCCCTGTTAGTATGCAGGACAAATGATTAGGTCCCAAGTTCAATTTCCCTGGTTTCACAATCACTTCAAGGTCTCACAATCACTTCAAGGTCATACTCTTGAAATAGTAATAAACATATGCATATATTCCCCCCCTCCCAACACTATCTTATTGACTTATTATATCAGTGAAAAATGATACATATACATCTTAAAATGTGATCCTAGAAGATAACGTCTAAACGTCCGTAGTGCATACACCATTTTTAGTCCTTCACGTTCTATAGTAGTGTAATTCTATTCAGTATTTGACAACTTTTTGTTGGCAAATTCAATGGGATGGTCCAAACCTCCTTCGCCTGGTTGTGCTAGAACTGCACCTAACGCTATATATGATGCATCTACATGTACATGGAATTCCTTCTTCCAATATGGAAATAATAAAATCTATGCGGTAACCAGTTTCTGCCTCCTTCTTCCAATCTGGAAATAATAAAATCGATGCGGTAACCAGTTTCTGCTTCAAGGTATCCAAACTTTGTTGACATTCCTCGTTCCATTGAAACTTAATCTCCTTCTTCAACAATTTTTCCAACGAGGCTATGATCTATGCGTATTCCATGATAAAAAATTTGTAGTACCCCATATGACCCAATGATTCCCACAATTGTCGCTGGAGTGCAATTTTCAAAATAGTCTACAGTGGGTCACTTAATACCATGATGATATAACAATTGTTCTAGTATCAGATGCAACTCTTTACACATAGTTCAATCGATCTTGTAATTGAACTTGTCTATAAGGAATTTCTCCTTACACAATAAAGCCTTCTTCTTGGGGAGATCAATGGGCTTATCTGATCTGTTTTAACCAGTGAAAAAAAAAATTTCCTCGAATGGTTGAATGGTTTTAACAGATTTTAGAAATCAAGACACTGCCTGCCTAAACTAAATGCTAAATACTATTTCCATATATATTAAACAGAACAATTGTAGGAAAAATGGTGTGTTTTACATTTATGTGTCGTTAAAAGCCGTTACAACCACCAATATCTGAGTAAAAAACTCTGCTACATACTCAAAAACTACGCATGATAGTAAAAATGTAACAGTAAAATAAATGAATCCACACCATAATTAAGCATGAAATTATCACTAGTGAAAACCCTGTTTTTGGTTAAAAAATCTAGCACTACATTAATGGAGAGAAGAATGATTTACAGAGTTTGGTTACAGAGAAATACAAATTCTTCTTGTGCCCTAATGTTGGTGGCAAGGGTTTACAATGCACATCCTCTGTCCGGTGCTGCGGCTACAACATCTTTTTGGCCTCTGCCTTTTCTCTGTCTCCTTCTTGCTGCTTACGCTTGAATTCCCGTAATGCTGCGAGAGAGGAAGGCATCGAAAATGGTTTAAGACCAAAAAAAATTGTACATAAACCCTATCCCTAACAAATCTGCAGATCGTGTTTCTTCCTCCATTACAAAACGAATCTTTATCATAACAAATGCTTAATTTGATGAATATGTAATTATTGATATATGGTGAAGTGGAATCATGCATATTTTCAGTGTTGAAAGTGAATGTTTTCGATGAATATGTAATTATTGATATACGGTGAAGTGGATTCTTGCATATTTTTAGTGTTGAAAGTGAATGTTTGTCCATTTTTAACATTCTAAATTTGGTAGAGACATAGTATAAATGTTCTACATTTAGACTAAGTCTAAGTCTTTCAAATAGTTTACTAGAGTATTGTCTTATAATATAATATAATGAGAATATTGTCTTATAATATAAAATGAGAAGGATAACTATTTGTATACATCCATTTAATAATTCATAACAAACATTTGATTCTATTAATATGTGATTATTTTAGTTTATGAGAATCATTTTTTTAGTATCGGTCAACCTTGTTTCTATCTTTTTAATATTTTTGGGAGTATGGGAACGAGTATGAAAGGTCTCCAATTGGTTAGGAATTATTTTGGAAACTTGGAAGCTTCAAAGTCAAGGAAATTGAACTTGGGAACATTTTAAATGGAGTTTTCACTATAGGGAGTTTGTAGAAGCTTCCCATTTAAGACAAACATCCCAAGCTTGTGGGCCCCAAATTGATCATCCTTAACACGTTTTCTCATTGTTACGGGACCAATATCACTATACACCCTCTTAAAAATCCATAACATGAATTTTAAAACCCTATTTTCTACATATAAAAAAACAACCCCATTATGAAGAATACACATCCTTTTGTATTTGACATTGTTTGACATTATTTGGAATTTGGCATCATGTTACATTGTGAGTTATCATGTGAGTGAGATGGGTTGTGAATCTTGTGTGAGGAGGGTCAAGGTGTATTGAGTAGTCACATTTGAGTGAGGGTTGAGGCATATAGAAGAGTCACGTGTGAGTGAGGAGCACTTAGGAGCATTGTGAGTAGTGCATTTTGAGAAATGGTGTGAGGCATCTTGTGAGCATTTGGTCATCTAAACATTGTGAGTAGTAGTGTGAGAATTAATGAGTAACTTTTACTATTTATCATTTTCCCAAACCAACATTTTCTAGGTACGCTTGTCCACTAAATTTTGTTGTGTGATTTCTTGTAGTACTGTAAGTCGTATTGCATGGTTTCCTAAAATCTACTACATGTTTCTTAAAGTCTGTTATGTGGTTTTACTATTTTAATTGTCTATGAGGTTTGATAAATCCTAACAGTAATTTATTATGACATGACATGTTTGATGAAACATCATGTTGAACACACAAGTTCAAATGCTCTAACATTAAGAATATGAAAATCCTTAAGCATCTACAACTATTCAACTTTCTATTCATATGTGATCAATCTTGATGTAAAAACTGAATATCTTTGATAGAAAGATTGATTCGTGGAGAATTTCCACAATAAATGGCATTCCACTATCCCCAACATCTTGTTCATATATAGCATAACGTTTCTTTTCACATGCACATTTGATCAACACATAATGGTTAGCCTTACCTTACAAAATGTTCATCCACACAATAGGGAAAGTTGATGAAGCATTTGGAGTGTTAGATAAGATGATGGAGAATGACAGTGCTCTGAATTTGTATACTCATAAGTCTTTAACTATCATATCTCTCACCAATAAGAAAATGGAACAAGTAGAAAAACTTTTGCAAGCAATGCATGCCAATGGATGTACACCCACTTCAATCACCTGCAATATCTTCATGGACTACTATGTTAAGGAAGATGAGTTCCATGAAGCATATCATGTCTTTCTATAGATGAAGTGAAGAGGAATTTCCCATGATGTTGTTTCCTTATATCCTTGTATAAAAGGACTTGAAATTGAAGGTAGAGTTAGCTAAGTGAAGGGCCTATTTGAGAAAATAAGACAAATGGGTCTTTCACCTTATAAAATTACATATAATATGATGATAAGGTGTTATTTCTAAGTGGGGGAGATGATAAAAGCTATCGAGCTTCTCTTCTAGATGATGGAAAATGAGTATTGATCCAAATGAAATGTGTTAAGATATTTAGACACTTAGGAGTTAGTTAAGATCAACTTGGTCTAATGTGTCTTTAGGTAAAATGTATTTATTTAGTGTGCATTGTATTTATATAATCCAATGGTCACAATTATGTTCTAGACCTAAAGTGATATGAATGTTCATATCCTCCTCAATACTAATAGCTATTGATTTGTGGCTTAACATGTAATTGATCCATGGTCTCTATTTAAAGAGAATGGAGGGTCATTTGCTAATGATCGATTGTGAGAAACTCATATGTAAAATAATTTTCCCTTGCATTAAYGTCTTGCCTCAAGTGGCCATGTTGGCTAGGACTGTGGACTATTTCCCTCTTTTAGGRTTTTAACCATGTAATACACTAGTGTATTGACCTTTGATATGTTTGTGTGAGTGGTTACCTTGAGCTATTTCACCTATGTGGAAATACCCTATTTATTGAACATGGTATCAAAGCCCCTATGAAGACCCACTCCCATTGTTGATTGAGATCTTGAACTTGTGTTGCTACATGCATCAAAGGACTTCTAGATTATGTTGTCTTTAAGAATTTCTAGATCAAGAGGACATTCCAATGTGTTTGGAGAGTTGTTTTCAATTGGAAACCTTTTTTGTTTCACACAAAAAGTTTTTGCTTTCCCAAAATATGACCATTTATATCAGATTTAGAGGTACACAGTTTCATTTCTTTGTTTTAATCTCTTGCATTTTGTTTTAATATTTTATTTCGATTTTTTTGGTTTTTATTCTCATTTTGTTCCCTTTCCAATCTAAATATGCTCTTTGCATTGTGCCTTATGTTGATTTTCTAATCCTAGCCCTAGATAAATTGTTTACTAGTGATTTCCTTGTTGTATATCAAATTAGTATCTCACAAAAAAAAATACATTTGTTGGAATAATCAACGAAAATAATTAGCAGAAGAAAAGAAACCAATTTCAAGTACAAAAATATGTATGCCCTTCAAATCATCTTATCATTAGAATAATATCAAAACTTACAAGGGATCCCTTACTAGGAAAATGGCCCACTAAGAAATACTGAAAACTACAGACAACACCTGCAAACCCTAGAAACTTCGTCATGGTTGTACGACCCCATACATTCAACTATTCCAAATATGTACATGCCTTGTCTCGTTGTAGCCCATGTATGTAAATGCTTTCATACACTATAGCCCACATACATATGCACCCTAAGAGACATGTGAAGTGCATACAATTCCACCCTGTTGTTGTGGCTTCGATATGCTAGATGTTCCTATGTCTTCCCTTGTTCTCTCTTCTACTTTGACCCGAGTTGATATCTAGATGAAAGTCCTTCTCCACCTATTTGATATCTCCTTGAATCACCATCCTCTGTGATTCATCCCTTGAGAAAAAAATATTCTTTTCTTTCTATATATGATGTGATCATAGACGTTGTCTTTCTCCTTCACCCTAGCCTTACTTTTAATCTTGAGTTATACCCTAACCCTAATATCCAAAGTGATTAACGATTGATATTATATCTCACCTATCTTGAGATCAATGGTCAAGATTTAATTCACTATTGCTAATAACTTTAAAATTTCATTAAATTAAACTCAACTAATTAACAAAATAACTTTACTTTAATAATCCTTTAATTAAAGTAAATTAATAAGGTAGAAGGATTTGAATGAATTCCATGGGTCTAGACACTTAGACCTGTGTGGAAGTACCTATTAGATGTTACAAACATCAACACTCCCTCTTAGTGAGGAAGGTACTTTTGGAAGAGACACCTGGAATTGGTTGTCGCTCTGATCCTAGCACAATGTTGTTGGCATGTTAGAAGGTCATTGGTCAACCTGAGTTGTCTCTGTCTCCCACGTTGCTAACCATTTTTTACGGTAGATCTTTTATACCACATGGCATAATTCCCTCCTTCCCCGTTGATCCAAAAAGGATCTAGAGATGGCTAAGAACAACTCAGAACACACAGAAGCAACTTAGAACGCTCATAATGGCTTCAGGAGACAGCAAAAGGGAAAAAATTCAAAGTTTCCAAAACTCGGTGAAAAGGGCATGATCGCAAAGAGCGCATCACAATATTTCTAACGGTGCAAACGACTCGTCAAATGGAGTTACGGAAGAAAATATATAAGCGGTCAAAGTTTTGGTCAACCTAGCCCAATCAATAGGGATGAGTCAGCATCCATAATGCTGATGTCAACATTAGTACGGATGATGTCAACATCTATACAACCTACGTTGAAAGAGAAGAGGGTGACACATGTGATGATGATGTCATCATGCCACGTGGCATCACTAAAGGCTGCTACATGTCACTCGGATTTGGACTTTTTAGGGCACCATGTGGATGAGTAAAAAATGCCACGTGGCACCCCCAGGTGATGCCACATGTCACCACCTAGAAGGTGCCACTTGTCTCGATGTGATGTGGAGGTGACGTCAGTGCACATGTGGAAAAATCAGAGGATTCCACGTGGCCCAATAGGAGGGTGCCACAAGGAACCTTTGAAATGCACAAGGATGCTCAACAAGTGAATTTAAAATATATATATAATATAGGAAATCCGCCAAATATGGTGGCAATTCCACCATGTCTGGCATGTTCCACTAGATGTAACTACCCGCTAAACTATACACCAAAAATAGTGTAATGGTTCCACCAATTTTGGGGCATATTCCAACTGCCCGCCAAGTCTAGCCATCCGCCAAGCGGCCATCCAGATTTAGCGTCAGTTCAGTTTTGTTTTAAAAACAAACACACTAAAAGGGGAAGACTATGGGATTCAGCCACAGGACCTCTGCCTAAACAACAGTCTTAAAATAGCCCCGCCTACCAGTGCACCAAGCATCACACTTATTACATAACCGCCTACAAACTTGTATAAGAAGGACCCTCAACCAATGCATTAGGGGCAGAGCACGAGACAAGAGAGGCAGACTAAGCGCATCCATGCACTATGTATTTTTGCACGAATTTTAAGAATTGGCATGGATTTTGAGATCTGTCAAGTCATTTATTGCAGGAGCAACGACATGCAAATCGAGGCAAGGGTGCCTCTTAGGCCAAAATGTGTCCGACTCAGATCAAGGCATGGAGACAATCATTTTTAGGTAAAACGATTCCATGAATGCAGTGGTGGTGTTATTTTTTTGATCTGAGAAAATCTTCTATAGATTAACTCCAGAATGAGGTATACTTATGTATTTTTCCCAATTCTTTTGTGGAGTTAATAAAAATACGTACCCATTTGAGAGAAGAACCCAGAGATGTAGTCCACCAGGGATGAACTCCATTATCAAGTTCTTTGTGTTCATATTGCATGACTATGTCTCTTTCCTTTTGAGTTTTTCCTTCTTTATGGTGTACTTTTGTTTATGCTCATTTAATACAGTTCTTTAATAAGTCACCTAACGAAAAGATCTCAGATCATGTTGGTATCAGAGCAATCGTATTTGACTTGAATTGTTGAGTATGAATGTTTACTAGGGCCAAGCATAAGCA
>JASDQU010027586.1:16803-27988 GCA_032191745.1 Picea mariana
GGCCTTGAACTCCCGGAACTGACTAAAGACCTCATCCTTGGTCTTCATAAAGAAGATCTAGGTTTTCCTGGAAAAGTCATCAATGAATGTTACATAATATGGTTCTCCCTGCACTGATGCCACTGATATCAATCCACACACATCTGAATGTATAAGATTCAAGATCCCCTTGGACCTACTCTCGTTGCTTGGAAAAACAACCTTGCCATTCTTGCCAAGTTCACACCCTTTGCACATGCCATGCAGTTCAACATTGAAATCTGGAATACTAGTGACAATCTCCCTTAGGATCGACAATGCCCTGTAGTGTAAGTGTCCCATCCTCCTGTGCCCATAGCTCACATAGGTTGTCATTGTCATGTATCAAGTTTTGAATTGGCTTACCTTGTAACCTTTATAGATTGTCGTCTCTAACCCCAATGTTTACTGCTGTGTCAAGGATAGCTCCCTCTGGACATATGAGTACTTGCTCTTTCTTGAACATGAGAACAAAACCCCTGTCCTCCATTATTGAGATTGAGAGCAAGTTATTCTTTAGTCCTGGTACATATAGCACATCCTGGGCTTCCAACGAACCACTTGACTCAAGTTGGAACAAGATAGTTCCCTCACCCTTCACTGCATACTTGGCATTGTCACCAAGCTCCACATGGATGCCAGAGTCCTTCTCTGTCAGACCACTGAATAGCTCCCGTGCTTCTRTCATGTGACGCGATGCACCACTGTCCAAATACCATGCACTCTTGGTGACTATGCYGGTGGAAAGGGAGGAAACTAGTGAGAATTCCTTCTCAAACTTCGCAGCAAACTCATCTAACTGAGTTTCTACTRATGCTGCTAATTGCTGTGATTTTTCCTTACCCTTCTTCTTCTCTAGACACTGAGATGCATAATGACCATCCTTGTGGCATGCAAAGTGCTTGATCTCACTCAAGTCCTTCTTCTTCCCCGGCTRTGAGGTTGCTCCCTCACTSTTACCCTTGGAACTCTTTCCTTTTCCCTTCTTGGCCTGACTGACCAGGGCCAGGTTCTCCTCTCCATCACTTTGCCTRCTGGCTTTAGACTCCTCCCGAGTCTCTTCCTAGATGCAATCATCCCAAAGCCTCTCCCAATTTGGAAGTTTCTCTCAAGCGCATACTCCCATGACAAATGGTTCCCAAGACTTGGTGAAACCATTCAATGCCACATTTACAAGTTCTACGTCCTCCACTTTCTCCCCAATAGCTGCAAGTTGATCATGTATCTGGGTGATCCTTGTGAAGTAGTTGGTAACATTATCAGACCTTGACATCTGGATGGATCTTAGCTTGTTCCTCAAGATCATCTTCTTGTTTATGTTGTCACTCTGGAACAAATCCACTAGAGCCTTGAACATCTCTTTGGCCCACTGTTTCTCTGCCAAGTGAGGGATCAAATGATCCTTCACGGCATCCATAATCACTCTCTGGGCTCTGATGTTGGTTTTCTCACGAGCTGCCTGTAGTGCTGCATTTGTTGGTACATGAACAACCTTTTCTACAATCTCCCAAAGGTCATGTTCCTTCAAAAGCAAGGTTATCCTTGCCTTCCAGGACAGGAAGTTAGATGCTCCATCCGACCTGTCTTCAAACCTGAGATTGGTTGTTGCCATTTTTTCGACCTGAACAAAATCAACTGCCATGTGCTTATTCCTTCAAACACCCACAAGAATTTCACTGTTGGTTTATAGATCTGCCGAGATCTCTTGAAATTGGCTTCTTTATGTTAGATAATAGGGAAAATAGAAAAAAAACAATGTACTTTTAAAATTTTTCTATCAACTAGATCAGCATAGAAGATAAATAGATCTAAAACAAATGATATTTCTGAGTACAAAATAAATTAGCTTACCTCCAGAATCAAATGAGAGGTGTACCTGTCACATGTAGATGTATGCCTCTGTAAGTATGCTCAGATGAAGTTTAGGTTCATAGATCAAACCTCTAGGGTTTGATCTCTGTCAAAAGAACTGTGGGACAGTTTTTCCATGGATAGTAAAGCCCCAAAGGAAACAATCATAAACCAAAGTCATAAAAGCAAATAACCCCAATGGAAAAACTCCAATAAACAGTGATAGCACAGCAAGGAAATCAAGTTCACAAGAAAACCCTCAGCTCTGGAATACAAGTGTCAAACCCTCCATTAAGCAAACACAAACTCAGATCCGGAGATACAAGAGGCTCCATAAGCAAACAAACTCATATCTGAAAATATAAATGGCTACAAACTCAGATCTGAAAAATATAAGAGGCTACTAACTCAGATCTGAAAACAAGTGGCTCCATAACTCAGATCTAGTGGCTACAAACTCAGATCTGAAAACAGGTGTCAAAACCCTCCATAGATAGGACTGCAAACTCAGATCTGAAAATCAAATGTCAAAACCCTCCATAGATAGGACAGCAAACTCAGATCTGAAAATCAAAAGTCAAAACCCTCCATAGATAGGACAACAAACTCATATCTGAAAATAAAAAATCAAAACTCTCCATAGATAGGACAGCAAACTTGGATCTGGAATCCAAGTATCAAAACCCTCTATAGATAGGACAACAAACTTGGATCTGGAATCCAAGTGTTAAAACCCTCCATAGATATTTCTTCACTTAGGAAAACTGGACAACAAGAGGGAAAACTCCACACAGTGACCTCTGCACACCACACGGCAGCCAGAAGGTAGTCCTACCAGCAAAGGAGAGGGCCCAGGCCCCAGATAGGGGCTGCGACACCTCCACACAAGTCCGTGGCACAAAGGGAGGATCCAGCACCCACAGAACAGGCCCAATAGCTCAAGAGAGGCAGTTCTGTGCAGGAGATCAGGTCCAACAGCCCTAGAAAGCAAGTCCAGCAGCTCTAGTAGACACCTCCTAGTTCAGAAGAGGCAGGTCCAACATACACGCATCAACAAATCCTATGAAGAAGCTTCCAGCCAACTAGATCTGCAACTGATAACAAAAGAAAAGGCCGCACCAACAAGGGAGAAGTGTCACTGAGGTAGCCGCAGCAAGGAGAGAGGGGAGATGAGAGAGTGAGTGTAAAAATGCTAGAGGGGTAGGGTCTTATTTATACTTAGGGAGAGGGGTTAGGGCATTTCAAAATTATATTTAATTATTGACATTTAATTAATATAAATATTAATTAATATGTCAATTCAAACCCCAATTACATAAAAACCCCAATTTCATAAAATAAACCCCAGTCACACAAAATAAAAACCCAATCACATAAACCAAGAGGGAAAGCAAACCAACAAGGGGTTACCTTTTAAGACAAAGACAAGGAGAGTTACATAATGGCAAAACATGTCCACATGAGTCTCATAGAGACCTATAAACTTTATCATCACTGCATAAGGGGGTACATCAACAATGTGATCAAGTCCATCTTCATAGACACTCCTAGATACATCCCAGGAGAGAAGAAGAGGATCACACATCAACACATCTTGGTATTACACCAAGATCTACCTGGTCAGAAACCAGGTTGCCCCNGCTGCTTGGTTCTAGACCAAGAACCCCGGTCATCTACTGGGGGCACGTACCTGTTTGCAGCCCTATATGGAATGTACCGGCGACATGTATGGCACGTACTCGTGCTCATGTAGTCTGTTCGACACATACCCACACCTTGGATGATATGTACATTGTGTACCTGTGGCTATGCTTGTTGCTTCGATGCGTACCCACGCTCTGTGCGACCTGTACAATGCGTACTCGTGGCTATACTTGTTGCTCTTGTGCGTACCCACAACTATACCTGCTCCTTCAGTGCGAACCCATGCCATGTACAACCTGTTCAACGCGTACCCATGACTGTACTTGCTGCTCCTGTGCGTACCAGCACCCTGTACGACCTGTACGCCGCATACTCGCGGCTGTACATGCTGCTCAATCTACTGTACGGACTGCCCAGATCTATCCTTGTTGCCAGATCTCTCTGTTGCTGCCTACTTGCTCTCTTTTCCTTTGGATTGATCTCTGGATGAAGCTCCTTTACCACCCTTGCTGAGATCTCCTTGAATCAATGTCCTTTGTGACTCAATCACACAATGTCTCTTGTGTGTTGTTGTATGTCTTCTCCTTTCACCTTGGCTTCCTTTTATAACATTGAGTTGAATCGCTAACCCTAATCTCCAAAGTGATTGATGGTTGGGATTAGATCTCACCTCACTTTAGATCAACGATTGAAATTAAGTCTAAGTCATTAATGTAATTAAATTACATTTTATTAAACTTTTCCTAACTTAATAATTAAAAAGACATTCACTTTAATAATTCCTTTAATTAAAGTGAATTTCCAAAGTTCATGAAAAGTCCTTTGGACGACTTCTGCACATCCGACACTAGACCTGCACTGAAGTACCTGTTCGATGCTACAAACATCAACAGATTGCGAACCCATAATCAAGGGTATAGAAAGGTCTCCAACCCATAGGTCGACCTCCACCTTGTCCTCCATTTCTTGAACATTGCCCTTCAGGATACTTATTGAGCCATGAACTTTCGAACCTTGTTCCTCAGCATCTTCCCTTTGTATCGGATCCACAGGTTTACCCTCCCTACCATGATCTTCAATTGAGATCTCCTTCTTTTGCCAAACCTTTTTGAAGAAAACCTTGTCATAGTCCTTGTGCATGTGGCCATAGGCATGGCACCTTGTGCATCTAACTGGGATATTTTGATAATCGATAATCTGGGAATATATTCTAAATGGGATATTTTGATAATCGATAATCTGGGAATATTTTCGACCACCCATTACAAAATCCACCCACTCATAAATACCAAGACTGACATGTATCTCGACTAGCAATCTCGTCACAGACTTGACCTTACTAGTCAAAAAACTGTCATCAATTAGAAGTGTGTTACCAAGCAAATTCCCAATAATTGTAAGGGCTTGAACTGTCCAGACTCTAGAGCTCCATGGGTAAGGTGGGCAGCTTCACCCAGACTGGAGTTTTCTCCATAAACTTGTCTTTAGCATCAAATAAGGGATGCAATGTCTTCATGGATAGGAAAGAACTATCCATGAACCATGCTCCTTTAAGAATGAACAGAGCTTCTGTCTTGGAATTGAATAAGAATCCCAGCGAACGACGAGAGAGACCGTGAAAGGATGGACTATAACTAAGAATGGGAACACATGCTTGTTGAATCCAACTTCCAAGCTGTTCCAAAGTCACTCTTCGACCCATGAATTTTGCTACAGAAGTGTTTCTTGCCAAATCAGGTATCTGGTTTACACCAACGTTTTCTTCGAATACCAAAGAAACCCCATTCCCCTGACTCTTCACCACCTTTCGCTGCTTCTTGCACTTCACCTCCTCACCCTCGTCTCTCCTTGCAAATGCTGTAATTCCAATTGCCCACCTATAAAACCGCCAACTCCCAACTCTAAGACCCTATTCTTTCCATCATCCAGCTCAGGAAACAAAAATTGCGCTTCACCTCATCACCCTCATCTCATCTGCTTTGTAGGTTCATGGATTACTGCTTCCAATACCTTGAATCTAGAAGTCTTTACTCTTTGCACAATAGAACTGTCCTCTCCTTCCAAACAAATCCACTGACTGTCCTCCAAAGGACGATCCAAATCCTAACAGTAGGCCTGCAAAATGGCTTGACACTCCAGAACCATAGTACCTCCCGCCAGATTGTCAATTGAACCAGTTACTCTAAGTTTGGACTCTGCACTATATTGTTCCCCTTTACCCCCCAAGGCCCTAGGGACACTTTCCACCAACGTAGCAATACTAGGGTAATTAGCAAAAATTTCATCTTCGGGGAAGGAGTCTTCAGATTAGTCCATGAGCTGGATATCTTCCTCCATCGCTCAAACCCTAGCTTCTTTCGACCACAGGATGTTAACCAGTGGCCTGGGCAATATGGTTACCCAGCTTGTGGGAGCAGACTCACCCAGTCCGTAACACCAACGTTTGCATAAATTACCTTCTACCAAGATGGAGCATAGAACATTGAATATTGAAGATTTTGTAGGCGATGAGTTCAGTAGTGCTGTTCGCATGCTTTCTGCACAATTTAATTTGTGTGAAAAATCTATGCGCTTGAAATTTCTGCTTATTAATCCAGTCGATATGCTTTCTAGGGCATGCCAAGTGTTTCAAAAAGGAATTCACCAACCATTGGCGCGACATGATCTGAAGAAAAGAAGGGAGATCACTGCTTTAAGGAGTAGAATGTATCCATCGCTCAAGGATGCTAGGGCACCATGAGATTGAAACTGAACTTCTCAGGATGGTTACGATGCTTCAGATCTACACTATCACTTCAGGGATATAATTTTTAGAAGAAATGTCAACAAACATGATCCACTATGGGGTGATCTATTGCGGAAACCACCCACAATACACTTGTTAAAAAAAATTCAGAGAGAAAGTAATGGTATTTTTCATGGGAAAACATTGAAACCCTAGCTACCTTCTGAATCCCGGTTCCATCTGTCTTCGGAAACCCTAGCTCCCTGCAGCCGCGGCCTTAAACCTTAGCTCTGTCCATATTCATAATCACCGGCTCCACCAAGTTCACAACTCCTATAGGAAATTGACACTGTTCCTCATTAAGCCCTTGAGTGACATCTGACAGAAGCTGTGGTTGCAAATTRTCAACCGCAAGTCCATTGACGACTGAGCCTCCGAACTCAGTCTCCAGAGCCAAAGATCCAGTAAAATGTTTCAGAGTATCAACTTTCTTGCAGGACTGACAATGACCCCACCACCAGTTGAACAAATCTCCGCAATCTTCACAGACCCAAAATGTCTTCTTCTTTGCCTAGCTACCTGGGGACTCTCCATTCCATCCGTCTTCAGAAACCCCCACCTGTATCATAACCTATGCATGAGTTGGTCTGTTAACACAGTGTTTTAGTGTCTTCCAATTGATTGGAAAATGCATTTTTTATTTTTTTCTCAATGGCAGAAATTTGTATTTCAATTATCAGTATTGCTTGATGGACAAACCTTAAGCAGTGTTGCCTTACAAGTGATATAGCTTTGAAGAGTCTTTCAGATATTTTGTTTGTGTTGTTTCTTTAATATAGTAATCTAGCTATTATCAAGTGATCTTTTGGAGCTTTTTTCATGTTGCTAAAATTACAACGTTTTGATTAGATGGATTTTTGTTCTATATGTTTAATTGTGAATTATTTTTCAGACATTCAGTCAATTATGTGTATTCAACTTTATGACAAAGAACGTGGAAATAGCTAATGCACCTTGGGATATCCAAGATGAACCTAGATTTGGATTTCGTGGGCTACTTATTGGTGAGCAATGATGTCTATATCATAGTTTACAGATGGATTGAGTATCGTTCATTTGTGTATCTTATATTGTCTTTGGGTCGTCTACCCTAAATGATAGATGTAACCTTTTGGAGTTCATTGCTTCTGCAGATACTTCCCGGCATTATCAACCAGTGGAGATTATCAAACAAATAATTGAGGCCATGTCATATGCTAAACTTGTAAGTCAATCTCAGGCCTTCTTATGTATCTTGTGACATATGTTGAGGAGAAAAACAGTATTCTCCAAATATTTAATAATCGAGTCCATGTCATATTCTAAATTTGTAAGTCGATGTCAGTCTGCCTTATGTATCTTACGAAATATCTTGAGAAAAATAGCATTCTCTAAATATTTCATTCACTGAGCATGCTAATAGCATCACGTGCATTTGAAATTTTCCCAGCGATTATCCTGTGTAATAACTGGTGAATATGCCAGAAGAAAAACTGGTAAAATTAAAATTGGTTTCATGGATGGCAGAATGTTTTGCATTGGCACATCATAGACGAGGAATCATTTCCTCTGGAGGTTCCTTCATACCCCGAACTTTGGAAAGGTTCTTATACAGGATGGGAGCGCTATACACTTGATGACGCCCGTGACATTGTTGAGTGCGTTACAACATTCCCTCTGAGCTTTTATGTTAAATAGGTTTATTTTCTCTGTAGCACGTTCATAGCTAAGAAACCTAAAGTAAAGATCCAATCGAAGATGATGTTTTTTGCCATTCATATAATTTATATCAATATGTCTTGTATTCCACTAACAAATGTTTCAAGGATGAAACTTTTCATTGTTTACACAATTAGTGTGGAACTTCAAACGTTACTACTCAGAATCTAAGCTGGATGAGTTTTATGCTTCCTTTGTGGCATAACTGATAGTACCTTCTGTAATATTATCCCTCCAATAACTTTGAGTGTAAACTAAATCTGCAGAGTTGAGGGACTTATCCTATTCACAGTTTATCATGGTTATAGTTTTCAATCTGAACTTTTTAGCATCACTTGCAGTCCTGTATATCCTTTCCTCTCTAAAAAAGGTCTCAATATGTAAAGCCTTCGTATCCAGTGTTAAGGGTCAGCATTGTTCAGAGTCTTAGCTTGCAAAGGCTTCAATTCAATTCTCTATGCTAGCCTGCTGCAACATTGATACCATTTTTTCTTATGATGATGGTAGTGGTTATACTTGCCTGGAGTGCTCACTCCAGCTGCTTTCTGTAAATATGCATTTCTTTAGAACTAGTAGTTCCGGGTTTACAAAGCCTTACAAACTTTTTAGGGAGTCATTCATTACTCATACAAGCTCAATATCTGTGAGAAGTGAACTTCCAGAGATGTGAGCTTGATAATATAAAATAGTTAATATTATCTCTAGCACTTGGCATGTGCTGTATTCTGCGTATGTAGAAGTTCTGAACTTCTAACCTGAAACGGATGGTTTCCTTTGCTATGGATCATACATAGTGACCTGAGCTTGTGCTTTTTTTCTAATCCTTTTCTAGTGTCAAGATTCATTATAGTCCCCTGTTGCATGGTCACTATACTTTCATCTCTCTGTGTGTCAAAAACTGATAGATGTCAGCAGGTCTATCTAAAGTTGCCTCAAAAAAAAATATGCTACTAGTCTCTTAGGTGTGAGAAGCAAAAAATTAACACTTTGATTTCACAGATATATGAAGAACAGATTTTGCCATAAATTAAAGAAATATTGTCTGTCTTCTTAATGGACAGTATTTTTCCATAAATTAGAGAAACATTACCTTTCCTTCCAAACCAAACCATAAAGAGAAATTCTATTGGGCAAATTTAACTAGTTGGATTAAGTTCATCACATGTATCAAATCAATTAAGCATGCAGCTAGAATAAGTACACTGTGGATAAATCATGAAATCTTAGTTTCAGTCTCTGTCTGTAATTTGTCAAGGGCTTGAAACTTCCATACAAGTTGAAAACTATTACAAGCTTCCAAACACATTAAACAAATAGCTGTTATAGGTGAACATGTTACAGTATAAAAATGAATGAAAGAACTCGAGTACATTTGGATAGTGACTCTGTTTGCAAAACCTTTATAGCTCAAACCTCCAATTTGCTCAAATGGTATGAACCAAACCATTTAATAACAGAAAAAGTACCTTGTAAATGAGTAATTGATGTACAAAATGAAGAATTTTGAGGTTCCAAAAGGCTGCCTAACAGCTCTGTCTTTGACTGACACTGTTTAGGCACTGTTTCAAGGGTAAGAACTGAACTGAACTTACTTCAGTTTTAGGACTGTTTACAGATCTGAACTTGCTGCCCACTGATGCTGCCTTTTAGGACTGATTTACTGATCTTTTCAAGCTGCTGTTTGAAAGGGTTTATTTAGGAAGTTTTGCTGTCCATTATTAGCACATTCAAAATACTTAAAAACAGTAAATACCCTCTAGATCTTTTACACTTTAAATGCTGATTGTTGATGTTTCTGGTAGCTGCGGGAGATATTCACCTCCTGGATAACATTTCTTATAGATGAAAATGCCAATACGTCAAAGGAAAACCATTGAAAGAAATAAAGAAGCCCCAGAAGAATTATATTGATCCAAGCAACAAATCATAGATCTAGAGGGATCTCAGATCCAGTGCATTCAGAGGAACAACACACCCTCCAGGTTTGATTGTTTTGATATGCCTCTAGCTGTTATGGCACCATTGCGATCTTATGTTTTTGATCTATTGGAGTTATGATCATTATACTAACCACTTAATACTAGAGATGCATTTGTTTATCTCCCCTCTAGGAGATATTCTTGTTTTGTTGTCTGTTCCGGGCAGGTTATATTGTTAAATTCCATGGAGGTTGCCATGGAAATGTTGTTGTTCTTGTTTTCTTGTTCTAGGCAGGTTACCTTGGAGGCATGTCACTAGTGATAGCTCTGAGAGGGAGCTATATTGACGGTTGCAGAAAGCAATTAGGCAACTTATTAGATGGTCTCTAGTTTGAGACATGAAGCAGTCTGACCAGACAAGGAGTTTGTACAGATTGACAGTTTGACCAGTTCTTGGTGCATGATTCTATCAGTCCGAGTGAGTCATGGCATAGGAGACTTGCTCATTTGCATTTTAGAGCTCTTCCCGCTCTGGGGAAGATGGTGACGAGTCTTCTAGAGCTTCATATTGAGTATGATGGCATCTGCAAAGGTTGTGCTCTTGGCACGAATGCCAAGGGATCTTTTCCGAACAATGACAATAGATCCAAGGGGATCTTGGACTTTGTGCATTCAGATTTGTGTGGGCCTATGATAGTTTCTCCCTTGAGTGGATCCGGTCTCGTGGATGTGACAGTGACAGTGACAGGTTAGACACTTCGAGGATGTGACAGTGACAGTGACAGGTTGGACACTTCGAGATATTTAAGTGTCCTGTGTACATTCACGTACCCAAGGAGAAAAGGACAAAGCTAGACCTTTCAGGCAGGAAGGGTACATTTGTTGGGTACAGTGAATCTTTGAAGGCATATTGGATCTACATCCCAGGTCAGAGACAGATTGAAGTGAGCAGGGATGTTTCCTTTGAGGAGAAGGTAGCCTTTATGAGATCTAGAGGATCTCACATGTAGATTGACAGTGAGACGCAGGAGGAGATGGTGTCTTCTCCCCATCACCCTAGCAGTTCAGAGGGAGCCAGTTGAGCCCATGGAGACAGTTGAGCCTATTGATCCAATACATCCTGTTGATGTTCCTAGAGATATTGCAGTAGGCCGACAGAGGCCTGCCTGGGCTCATCAGACTCTGTAGGAGACAAAGAGATATGCGCTCCTCATGGTACTTTCAGAGAAAGAGATGTAGAAAATCCAGGTCCTATCAGCAAGACTTCTTG
>JASDQU010027586.1:69955-88391 GCA_032191745.1 Picea mariana
ACTGCACAGGAAAGCAGGGCATTTAGTCTTATGTCCTCGAAGATACAAGGATTAGACAGGCTCCTGGCCGACTGCTCAGGCAGAAACTATCTCGGTAATATTAATACTTAAATGAAAAGAATAAAACATAACTTGGAAGAGAAGTAACTAATCTAGCCTGACGATTTTGGGGGGTTGGCTAGGCCAAGCACACTCCCAAGGTGTCGGCAATATGTTAGCTTACAAATATACAAGAAAAAATCAATGAAATAGCTTGAGATACAAGTAAATGCACAAGGAAAAGTTGGAAAATCGTTACCCAAATGAAGATTTGTCTTGATGCAGCCTTGAGGACGAATTTGGGCAGCGTTTCCCCTTGTTGCTGGTAAGTTTCTGCAAAAACCAGCAAGTTAAAGCTTGCTGGAAATGCTAAAAAACACACTCAAATGTTAGAGAAATTTTCTGCTTTTACACAGAAAATTTCCACATAAAAATCTGCAAGAAAAAGATATAATATTGACCTATCTAAGAGTGTTAAAATGCTGAAACAAATATGGAATGTATGCAGAAAATGATAATAGACAATAAGAAGCTAGGAGTTTAAGAGAGGGTTAAGGGTAGGCTCCTCTTCGATGCTATCCCAATAATCCTCTTGAGATCACCTGCAAAACTCAAGAAAAGAAGTGAAGCATGGAAATAGATAGTTATACTGAAATAAGCTTAGAACGAAATACTTGCAAATCCTAAGCTATCCAACATAAACATAAACTAACAAGAATACTCTTCAATTAGTTTACCTTAGTAGAATACTCTACCAAAGATCTACTTGCTACAACACTTCAAACCAAAACAATGCAAGTCACCTCATGTGAAGAAGAAACAAGAATACTCTTCAATCTCTTCCAAAATCCTCCAAAGCTTTTCTATTAATCCAAAATAAGAGAGTATTGGAGAAATACTTCTTCCAAAACTCTCAAGAGCAATGAGTTGAGTGGCTTGATGGCAAGAGCAAGARGGWGAGKTGAAATTTCAGCAGAGTAACAGTAGCTCAAAGAATGGTMSTGAAAATGAGTGAGGAGGGGTCTTACTTATACCTCTAGAGGCAAAGTGAGGGCATCTTGATGYATGCCAAGTGTTGGTTTTTGAGAGAGAGTGAGAATCTCTAAGAAGGGGGCGCCCTCCTTAGGGTTTCAGCCATGGATTGATGACATGGAAGGGCGTGGGCCATGAGGGAGGTGAAAGAATAGGCTAAGGGGGGCGCACCTCTCATGGGAGGGGCCAACAACAAGAGTCAAGGCTCAAACATGTGGCAAATGAGGAGAGGGGGCGTGAGGTAGAAGAGGGGGGCGCAAGCTAGGCTAGAGGGGTGCCACCTATGCAAGTGAGGTGGAGCGTGGGGTCAAGAGAATGGCTAGGTGGAGGTCTAGGAGGGGCGCACCTCTCATGAGAGGGCCCCACACCAAATATTAAGCCAAAGTATTAAGGTTTGAGTGGAGGGGGGTCGTTTTTCCCCTTAGGGCATGGGTAAAAAGGGTGATAGTGTAAGTTAAGTGTGTAGATTAAGGTTTTAAATGGTTAGGATGGGTTTGGGTAGGTTAGGAGGGTCTAACTTGCTCATTACCACCTCACCACTAACTCACTAACTCAAAATTACAATGATTTTGACATTTGACTAATGTCATCTTAGCAATTAAAATTGCTGTTTTTGACTGACTCTGACTCTAAGTGGACAAACACATAGCAAAACTTGTCCGACTGAGCTGAAACTTGGTCTATGGGTGTAAGGGGTGCTATTCCATTTCTTTTGAGCACAAATGCCCCTATCAAAATCCCCAAGACCGAGTTTTTACAACATTAGCTCAAAAAATAATTAATTAATTAAATTATTAAAAATTTAATTAATTAAAAAAAAACCTATTTAGACTCGACGAAATTCCGCGAAACTTTCTACACTGTCTAGCATGGTCATTTACAACATTCCTAAACAATAGATACCAAAGGACAAGACCACTAGGACGCCGTTCACCACTTTGGAGGAAATTATTGCATATGTGGAGGGAAAAACTCAAGGGAAGTTAGCCAGGCCGGGGAGCCCGGTTGACAACCTGAGGATTAAAAACCCTCGGTGAAAGGAACTCCCCTAATGGAAACATCCCAAGGTACCTGACCTAACTATGATCCATGCAGACTTATTACATTATTAACCCACGCAGGGGTGTGGAAATTTCGTTTACAAAAATTTTGCTGGAGCATCAGATGCCCAAGTAGAACCAATACTGTCTTCATCAAATCTTCATTAGGCAATGCCTCTTCATGGTACATGAGTTGACCCTTAGCTGAATAGGCGGTCAACAATACTCTCGCAGTCAAGCTAAAACAGGGAAAAGTATAAGGGACCCTACCAACAGAATTGCTAAACCCACATCCGGAGGTGTCACGAGGATTGAACTAGGAAATCTATTGGAAAACTTTAAAACAGATATCCTACACACCATCAGTTCCCAACTAGATACCATGAAAATTAAAAGAAAACAAGAGGAAGAAAATGCTGCGTTAGCAATTTTCTGTCATCAGTGTAGGAGGAAACACCCTGAAAAGGAATGCCCCCTCAATGTTATAGAAATCTGTGGTATTTGCASAGAGGACCATACTACTAATGAATGCCCTTCTCTTCCCGGACTCAAGGCCATGTTCAAGGTATGAGGAGAACCTGAGACATCCTACCCCCCTAGGAGACCATGGAGACAACAAAACCCCAGCATGTTTGCTGACCCAATTACACAATACCCCCAACAACAATGGGTACCCCCCATGTCTTATCCTCAGTGGCCGACACAAACCCAACCTTGGCAACAGGGGTGGAGAGGACCTGTATATGGAAATGTCCCCTTTCAACCAACAAATTTTCCCACCTATCCACAATATCCTTCGAATATTTCACAATTGCTCCCAGGATTTAACCCCCCTACTCTTCTTCCACCCCCACAACCACAACAACCACTTGCACTACCCACGAATCCAAATATGTAGCAACCAATGCAAGCTGCCTACTCCTCGGCCTACTCCTATTCCTGCACAACCTATCCCTAACCCAAATAACAGACCGACACAACCTATACAAAACATTGAAGTACAAACCTTTCCTACATATGTAATAACGCCAGCTTTGTTTAATGGAATTGAATTAAGATCAGGAAGGATTGTAAACAAAACAAATCCCACTATGGTCATTCAAGAGGAACAAGTGCATAATCACACAAACCAAGAAGAACAAATAGATGTCCAAATGGTTCAAAGAGAAGAACATATGACTGATCCATTGAATGAAAAAAGAAACACTCCAGTACCACAAGAAATCCCTTCTCCCAACTCCCTTGCAGCAGAAACACCCCATGAAATGAATCCCCCTTACCCAGAAAGGCTGCTCGTAAAGAAAACTGAGGAACCTCTAGAACATAATCTAGAGACCGAACTCTGGAATATATGTGTAAAGATCCCACTACTACAGGCCATTAAAGACATACCTATCTATGCTAAAATTGTAAGGGACCTTTGCATTAAAAAGCCAGGGAGAAAGAGGAAGGAACCTCCTATCATACGGGTGGTAGGGAAGTTATCCGAATTTATAACATAAATGCCTTCCAAGTATAGTGATCCAGGGAACCCAATGGTAACCATAGAAATCAATGGTGTTGCCTTACCTAACACATTGATTGATTTAGGGGCAGCAATAAATGTGATGTCAGTAAACACTATGAAAACACTGCAACTAGATCACTTAAGACCTACACAAACTTTGCTAGAGCTTGCAGATAAGTCAGTCATCACCCCAACAGGAAGTTTAGATGATATAACAATGACATTGGCCTCTTGGGAATACCCTGTGGATTTCTTGGTAATCCATCCCAAATCCCCCAAACCAGGACACCCAGTGGTACTCAGCCGACCTTGGTTGGCCACTACTGATGCATTCATCAGTTGTCGATTTGGAGAAATGACAATTTCCAATGGCACTCAAAGTTAGAAACTTATCCTTTTTCCCCCCACCCAACCAACCACTGAAGTTCCTCTCTGGTTGGAGAATCCTTATGGGGAGGAGGACTGTACTCAACCCTTATTGACACTTGAACAAGTAAAAGGAGTGCAAGAACACTCTAAAGAACAAATCCCAAGTCTATTCTTGGCTGCTTCGGCATGCATTGACTATCCCCAATCTTTCCCTAACTACACACACATCTTTAGCCCTGAATTTCAAGAAATTTGGCACCCTTCCACTTCGACAATAGCCACTCTTTCACAAGTAGAGGAAGGGAAGGAATCTGCTGTCCAAGCTGTAGAAATCAGTCCTGGGAAGTCCCTGTATATCAATGCCAGCCTAGAAATAGATCAACAACAAAAGCTGGTACAAATGATTCAAGGGCAATCTGATGCGTTTGCATGGGATTACTCTGACATGAAAGGGATCCACCCAGATACATGTATGCATCATATTTACACTAACGATCAGATCAGACCTATTCGACAACTACAGAGAAGAATGAACCCATCCTTGAAAGATATAGTAAAGGAAGAACTCCAAAAACTCCTACAAGCCAGTTTCATTTACCCTATATCAGATAGCAAATGGGTCTCCCCATTAGTCATTGTACCAAAGAAAAACAGGGAATGGAGGATTTGTGTGGACTTTCGAGAACTAAACAAGGCCACCTATAGGGACTACTTCCCCTTACCTTTCATAGATCAGGTCTTGGATACCTTATCTGGGAAGAGGTACTTTTCTTTCCTGGATGGGTTTAGTGGTTACAACCAAATACAAATTTCACCAGAAGACCAGGATAAGACCACGTTCACCTGTCCTTGGGGAACCTATGCCTATAGGGTTCTCCCCTTTGGGTTATGCAATGCCCCATGCTACCTTTCAGAGGGCTGTCTTGGCTATTTTCTCCGATTTGACCAATGATTGTGTGAAAGTCTACATGGATGACTTCACGGTATATGGGGATGATTTCCAACAGGCCTTGGATAATTTGAAGAAGGTACTGGTTAGATGTAAAGAGACCAACCTCTCACTCAGTCACGAAAAATCGAGAATGCTGCTTACTAAAGGAATTGTTCTAGGTCACCACATCTTCGGTACTGGAATAAGAGTGGACCCTGCCAAAATCGACATTATTTCCCAAATTAAGATCCCTAGTTCACAAAAGGAAATCAAAAGTTTCTTAGGGCATGCCGGCTACTATAGGAGGTTTATTCAAAATTTTACAAACCTAGCTGCCCCCCTTTTCAAACTACTAACGAAAGATGCTGAATTCTGTTGGGATGAGCAATGCCAAATCTCCTTTGAGATCTTAAAAACAAAACTTTCAAGTGCTCCTGCTTTGAGAGGTCCAAACTGGTCTCTTCCTTTCCATATCTGTACAGATGCCTTAGATACCACTTTGGGCGCTGTATTAGGACAAAGGGAAGGGCAGATTCCTTATGCTATATACTTCGTTAGTAAGAACCTCTCACATGCTGAAGCAAACTATACTATCAGAGAGAAAGAATTTTTATCAGTAGTACATGCCATCAACAAGTTTAGACACTATATAACAAGATACGAAGTTTTTGTGCACAGTGACCACTCAGCTATCAGATTTCTAATGAATAAACCCGTTACAAATGCTAGAGTAACTAGATGGCTGTTGTTACTACAAGAATTTAATATCACTATCATAGATAGCTCTGGAAGAGACAACTTGGTTGCTGATTTCCTGTCTAGGCTTATCCATACAGGTGTCAGTACTCCAGTAGATGATGATTTTCCTAATGAGAATTTATTTGCCATTTCTACTTTCACCCCTTGGTATGCAGACGTAGCCAACTATTTGGTAATCGGAAAGCTGCGTCAAGGTATGACATCCAGAGAAAAACAAAGAATCATTCAACTAAGTGCCAATTATATGTGGCATGAGGATACCCTATACCGAACGGGACCTGATTTGGTAATCAAAAGATGTGTCCGGGAAGCTGAAATGCAGGATATCTTCAGAGCCTGCCATGATGGCCCATGTGGAGGCCACTTTGCTGACAAAAGGACAACTTACAAAATCCTACAATCTGGCTATTATTGGCCGACCATTTTTAAAGATGCAAAGAAATACGTGGCCAGCTGCGATGATTGCCAAAGAATGGGAAAACCTACATCAGTCGATGAAATGCCACTCCAAGCCCAAGTAGTAATCGAACCCTTTGAAAAATGGGCCTTAGATTTTGTAGGACCTATCAATCCCATGTCCCGCAGAAAAAAATACATATTAGTTTGTACAGATTATGTAACAAAATGGGTAGAAGCCAAGGCCATGTATTCAACTAATGAACAATCTGTTGTAGACTTTCTCTTTGAGGAAATTTTCACTCGTTTCAGGGTACCTCGGGAAATAGTCACTAACCGAGGGACACAATTCACCTCAAATTTGGTCAAGGCTCTTACCGAACAATACAAGATCAGACACAGAAAGTCTTCACCCTATCACCCCCAAGCCAATGGCCAAGTGGAATCGACCAACAAGGTGATAGAGGCCATCCTCACTAAGACTGTTCAGCTGCATCACAAAGACTGGGATGATAGGTTGCCTGAGGCCTTGTGGGCCTACAGGACAGCCTGGAGAAATACTACAGGCCATACACCTTATGAGTTGGTGTATGGGAAGCAGGTACTACTGCCCATAGAGTTTCAGGTAAAGACCTTCAGAACTGCCATGCAATTAGGAATGGACTTGAATGAAGCTCAAATACAGAGGCTATTACAATTGAACGAGCTTGATGAGATAAGACAGGATGCTCTACAAAGAACCACCCTGATACAAGAGCAAAGGACCAAATGGCACGACAAGTACATTAAAAAGAAGTCCTTTCAACCAGGTGATTGGGCCCTCCTATATGATAGCAGATTCAAAATTTTTAAAGGCAAACTATCTACCAGATGGATGGGGCCCTATGAGGTTGATATAGTCTATGACAATGGTGCAGTAAGGATAAAGACTATTGATGAAAATCAAACTTCCCTTGTTGTAAATGGACATCGACTGAAGGTTTATCACAAACCTCTGTCAAAGGAGGATTTTGTCAAAAATGTTCTTCAGACTTCCGAAATGCAACTGGTAAGCAAGAGGGTTTCCCCTCCTGCTGACCTACCATAGTAAGTTCAAATTGTATAAATTCATTTTCTGTACATAGGTGTGTCATGAGATGAAGTTTTTCTTTATTTTTAACTAACAAAGACAAAAGAAAAATTGGTGGTATTCCCATGTAGATAAACAAATAAGGAGGACAACTACCAGAGAGAGAGTCTTCTTTAAGTTTTTCAGAGTCTTTAAAATTGAAAATATCGGTGAGTAGGAACTGGCCCGGGCTCGATAAAAATCCACGAGACAGTATAGAGAGTTTCCTTTAAGTTTTTCAGACTCTTTAAAATAAAAAATACCGGCGAGCAGGAACTGGCCCGGGCTCGATAAAAATCCACGGGACAGTATAGAGAGTTCCCTTTAAGTTTTTCAGACTCTATAAAATTGAAAATACTGACGAGCATTAACTAATCTGGGCTCGATAAAAATCCACAAAAAAGTAGTAGTTAGGATTATTATTGTATTGTAATAAAAGAGGAAATGCCAGCAAAAACGTGGTCACCTTGGTTCCAGAAGAAAATGAGTTCTGTCATCTCAGTCACTGGCCATTACAGAGTACCCTCCTGTTACAAAGCCTTCCTGCATTATTCCTCTATAAACTTTGGCAACTACAGGGTTTTCCAGACGAATTTGACCACAAAACACCAGCTATTCCTATAAATCACTGTCACCAGAATCAGTGTCAAGATTTTTAAGCTCCAGAAAAATGTTCATTTTTGTGCTTATCTCGCATCGATGATCACCTCTATGTACGAAGGGCCACCCCTGTACCAAATCATTTTGTTGTGCCTATCCGGTACTAGATCCTATCCAGTATAAAAGAAGAGACCCTACGCTATTCCAATACGAATTACCAATGTTACACACAGGTGATCCGACACTCGGGTAATCCCATACCAACTACAAATTCTACACACAGGTGATCTGGTACTTAGATGATCCGGTACTGGTAAGAATATGACGGGTAACTTTCATCATGTTTCCAAGTCGCTGTCCAATTATTAGTGCTAGGACATACATATTCGACACTTTTTTTCGTATTATTTAGGAATTAGACTAAATATGCATTTAGAACATCTGATTGCTCTTGGATCATGACGTACCCTTGTTTTTGTCATGAATCTCTGTAGAAATCTTAGACCTCACCTCTGTGAGGAGGAAGTGTCCTACGAAATATCAAGAGTGCAAAGTCATGATGTCTTTTATCGGATCAAACTCATACTCCCTCTGTCTATCCGGTAAATAAACCCCACAATTCGTTGCCGTACTATATGAGACGACACGAACCACGAATCACAACATATCGAGTAATGATCCTAGTCGATTTCATATACACAAGTCCCGATCATAACGACCACATCCTTCCGTGAATATCGTCCGACACCAAGCTGGAAACCGTTAGTAGATCCGACCTACCTCACCATATCATCATGAGTATCGACGTGGCCGTTGTAATCAYACTTCCATTCATAAACACTCTTCTGGATGGCTCCGCCATCCAGATGAGTGTTATTTACCGTTGTTGTTACACCGTCTACAGACACCCTATGCCTTCGTATTCCTTATATGTTTCTCCCAACCGATACTCTATCATCCGGTACTCAATCCTCGACCCTATGTCCGTGCTTTATCCACTCGAGAGAATTGTTTAAGCTAGCATGGGGGTCGACAGGCATGAGCCCATAATTCAAATATATAGAGAAACAACAGAATATCGGGCTTGTAAGAACAAATATGAACAAGCAGGGTGGGTGCCATTCTTGGAGAAATTGAAAGGTCATCATGAGGGAATTTCTCTCGTCTTTGCTCAAACATATGATGGAGAAAATGTGCAGCTTGGGGATATGAAGTTAACAATTACAGAGGCCACTATAGCAGAAGCTACGAGTCTCCCGATGGCTGGAGAAAAATACTTTAAGAGAGTGATCGTTGACAAAAAGCTCTGCCAACAATTCCTCAAGCCAGAACATCACGACCCCGATTGGACCAAGGGCTTCCCTCGAAGCTACATCAAAGAAGAATATTGGACAATGCTTATAAGTCTGCAAAAATTCCTCACCTGCGAGGGAAGGTATGCCGTGACCTTCATTTATCATTTAAAGCTTTTATCACATTTCGAGGGAGGACCATAGATTAATTTTCCCCACTTTTTATGGATGAGTTTAAAGAAAATGGCAAGAGGGGTGAGGTCAGTTTCCAAGAAACCTGAGACTAGCCTTCATCATCACGGTTTAATCAAACTTCTGGTTGTTCATGCTTTAAAAACACAAGGGGGTAGTTAGAAGCGGTTACTCCAACAAAGTTTCGCTCAAGAAAAATCTAAGTTGGTTGAGACACAGGAAGCAGGGACACACAGTGAGGGCTCAAGCAGAAAAGCAAAGAAAGACAAAAAAATGACATCAGGAGGTAAAGAAGACATTGCTATGCCCAACTCATCTCAGCCCATTGAGAAATCAATGACAGAAAAGTCTGTCGTAGGAGAACCTGTTATATTAAGAAAGAAGATAGCCACTCAATTCTAGAGAGTAAGTCCTACTTCGGTTCAAAGGGGTAAAAGACGAAAAGAGGGCTCAGAACCAGGTGGTCAATCGGATAGCGTTCCTAAAACAATTGTGGAAATGTCATCGGAACCAGCCAGTCAAATAGAGAAGACCCCTGATTTCCATTTACAAAGCAAGAAAAAGTCTACGCCAGCTAAAGTGTCTAGCTTGGTCTTGCACCCTAAAGACCAACGATCACAGCATAAGAAACAAAAGAAGGAGGTGACGGATCAATAGGAGGTTTTACTAGAGCCAACTGTAAAACCCCCTCCGAAATCCTCTAAAGAATTGAAAAGTAATTCTAAAGTTACTGCTAAGGTGACAAGTAAAAATAGAAAGAAACTAGAAGGAAAGGAGGCACAAGCTCCAGAGCCCACGCCTCAATCTTCCAGGATAGGAATACGGGTTTTCCAGCAGAAGCAAACCCCAGAATTTACAATTCAAGCCTGCAAGATAAAAGTCAAGTCAACACAGGAGGAACATGTGTCCAGGCCTACCCCTATCAGTAAATCTAAGAAAAGGAAACTGTTTGAAGAAACTCCTACCCTTGTTAGCAAGTCTAAGAAAGCCTCGCCGCCCATACGCAGGACCACCAGAAATATGGCCAAACAGGCGACAACTCCAAACATACCTTCTCCTCAAAGAGAAGCTATGGATATTCCAAGTTCTCCAGAAAAAGAGACTGGCTGGGGAGTTGCCACAAGCGAAACATAAGGACTGGTAACAATAAGTGAGACGGAAGGGTTGGTAACAGAGACTTTGATGGATTTGAGGAAAGGAAAAGAAGCTCGAGAGGTGGTAACTCAAGAGGCACTCACATTGAGTCCAGGCAAGTCCCTGAGCAGACGAAAGATGATAATGAAGGCTTTGAGGAGTCTGAGGAAAGAAAAAGAGGCTCAAGAGATGGTGGCCAAGAAAGTACTCACACCAAGCCTAGACAGTCCCCGAATGAACAAATATTATTAACAAAAATTGAGAGATTGAAGCAAGAAGTTGAAGAATACAAAATACTGGACAGGCATATCAAGGCAGAGAATGCGGAATTGAAAGAGCAGCATGCAGAGGTCTCTACAAAACTTAACAAGGTCTTGTGATTGGTCCATTACACTAGGGTGATCAAGAAGGAATTGAAGAATGAAGCTTCTGGTGTTAACATCTTGCAATCTGAGGAATAATAGAGGAGGGTCCAATTGTGCAGAAAGTTTTTGGGTATCAGTTTTTGATAACGTTGCATGAGGACATGCAACATCTTCAGCATGGGGGAAATGTTGAGTCTCTATTTTGACATAAGATAATGCCCTATCTTACCCTATATCTAGGCCTTTTTGCCTATGTTATAAACCTATACTAGACTACTCCCTCCCAAAACACATGCCTAATAGCTATGTCATGTCTACAAGAGGTAATTGATGATTTAAAGCATGTTTGTTTAACTTTCTTAAATTAATTCAATTGAAAGTGTTTTATTTTGTATAATCCTAATAATTTCATTTATGAATAGTCTATCCGGCACTACCAGACACCGTGTAATCCGATACTGAAGACAGTTTTAATCCGGTACCAAATCCATTCCGGTACTAAGACGTGTGCTATTCTGGTACTACCTGCTCTGCTCTATTCCGGTACTAGACTCGTGACTGTGTGCAATCCGGTACCAGAACCTCTGTTTCCAGAATGAGCCAGTTGGACCAGAATAATGGTGAAGATTTCGAGAAGACAGTTGGATAGAAGCGCCCAAGTCAGTTTTCCAATTGCAAGAGACTCCATCGCTCATGCACTTCGTGTCATGAGGATGGAGTCGATTCCAAAAAATTCGATGTAAATCCTAAATGTGAAATTTCTCAAACTGTTTAATGTTTATCCATAGATATTGGTAGTATCAACTTACCTTATATATGGAATGTTGTATAGATGATAAAATATAYAGATAATAGCGAATGTAAAAATATGCTGTAAGAACCAGACAATACTTATCATTGTCATGTATGAAGTAAAAGACTGTTGATCCAATTTACCAGTTGAATTAATACAAAAAATCTTTCATGTCAATTCTTGGATGTGAGTGAAAAGTTTTAGTTTGTTATTTCCTTAAGAGGTTCCTTGTTGGTTTGGCAAGGGCCCACCACCCCAACTAAGGTAAACCTCCTTGTATACGTTCTGTGTATTTGTGTGGATAGTTTACAACAGTGTGTGTGTGATTGATCTTTATTCCATTTTCAGGATTGGGCATTGAGTTAATCATTTTGGATTGGTGTGAATAAGCAAGTGTTAGATCGAATAGGCACTTCATTCTCGGATGTTGAAGGTAGCTATTTCATAATTTGAAGTGTGGGACTGATATTTTGAGTTTATGATTGTAATGGACCTAGTATTGCAAGGGACCAGGAGACTTTATATTTCATCTTCATGTGCTGTAATAAAGTCTTTCAATTACTCTGAACTTCCCTTGTGCTGGTTTGATTGAATTACATGAGGTTGAAGTTGGCCTTTGTTTCGAGAATGGTTGGAATTGATTGTTTTAATTGCTACAGGAGACAAGCTTCTTAAAGTTCATCTTTCCAATTTAAGCGCCTGAAATGAACAGACTTGTTTCTCTAGGACAACGTCTCTTTGATTGACTGTTTGTTTAAGTTTCATTATTAGTTTTCTCTTTTAGGTTCAGACAATATTTTGTAGTATTCATAAATCTTAGAAATAGGTTTTTTATGTTATTAATTATTTCCTATATGCAACAAACTTAGGTAGGTTACTTGTTCTCGGCACATATGGTGTAATGACTCTTTCAATTATGAATCCCGGATTGACATTTAAATGAGTGTGAGATATACATTAAACATATTGACGCACCAACAAGCACGGTGAAATACCGGGATGGTATCTCCGATGGGCTGGGGTGTGTCTCTCAACACTGAAACCGATCAATGGTGGTGGTTTCCTCAAAAAATCCACAAAATAGTAAAGTCGACTCTTTTCCTCCTCTGGGAACTCTCAACATCAAATCATAACGATGCATAATGAATTAGGTTGCTTTACCCTTCCTTTCTAGCTTCCCGAAACCCTAATTTGTTGTTGACCTTTTCCCTCCAAGTGAATTTTACTTTATTTTATTATTCCTTGATTAAATCACTTAATTAATTAATTAATTAATCATTTTGCCTCTAAAAAGTGATTTATCCATCCTGATGGCTTCTCTGACCACTGAAAGTCACTTCTCATCATCTTATCCTGTAATGCTCTTCCTCCTGATTCCGATGAGCTATTACACTAAGAGGTTTCTCCAAGTAATATGCCCATTATGACATTCTTAGTGAATTTAATTAATATATGACCCATAATAACTCAAAATTACGAAAATCGTCGGAATGCAATGGAACCAAAGCCCAGCTGTGCGGAATGGATCCTGATGATGAATGATATAAGTCGGGCCCAAATAAACCCCTCAATATCTCTCGAACTCTCTGTCACCCCTATCTGGCTACTCAGGTAGGCATAACACTCTGAAATGTTGTAATGTTATAATGTCCCAAAATGGGGACATTACAGTTCTCCCTGTCGGAATATTGCTTGTCCTCAAGCAATAACTGAATCCAACTACATATGATACCAAGGTCCCATATCCACCTGTGTGACACAAGGTAGACTCCCCTCAAGATGTGGTCTCTCCAAGTGCTCACCACGCATGACACCCACATGCTCTTGATTAGTAGAATGATCAATGGCCAAAGAATCTCAGTCAACTCCCCGAGCTACCACTCTACTTGAAACTCAACTCCTTCAAGCACTCCAATCCCTGGATCCCATATCAGAATGTGAACTGCAATGCCCTGNTCTCCAAGTGCTCACCACGCATGACACCCACATGCTCTTGATGAGTAGAATGATCAATGGCCAAAGAATCTCAGTCAACTCCCCGAGCTACCACTCTACTTGAAACTCAACTCCTTCAAGCACTCCAATCCCTGGATCCCATATCAGAATGTGAACTGCAATGCCCTGTGAAGTATAGTTCTGTAACATATCAACACCATGAGTCTCCTGCAAATAACACATGGCCTCAACTCGAAATGGGTCTATCCTACTAGACCATACCAAACTCAACACGACCCCCACTGACTGAACATGCTGCTGCCATAATGAGGTACTACAAGACCTCAACGAATCACCAGCCAGTGACATGCTCTCCCCAATACTGAAACTCAATGGAAAATCAAAGTGACTTCCCCCTGCAAATGTCCGCTCGTCTCCATCAGTCAATGAAATGCCTAGCCCTGTAATCCCAGGGTCCCATGATAGTCTCTGATAGGGACCATCATGTTGATGCTGCTCTACTCTGATCATGACTGTTTGCTCAAAGTATCCATACTGGACCCTCCATGCCTGGATCCTCATAAGATGAAACAAACTATCGACCCAATGGACTCCCAGATCCCATGTCAAATTTGGAAGTTCATCACTTCCAATCCCCACTAATTGCTGATGTGCCCTACTGGTAACTGTCGAAATCCCTCCACCCTCATCCCAATGAGAGTCTAAATATGTAGCAACCTATGAGATATCCTCTATCCCATGGCCTAGGATACTCTCCATCACGGCTAGGACCTCAACTGTCTGCCCCTGATTATCCACCCCTATCCTGCTATATGCAATCGAGACACTCCTGTTAGGTGGTCTCAACCTACCAACTCTCCATGTCCCCTGCCACTATCTAGCTCCCCCTGTGCTACTGTCAATGATAAAAGTGTCGAGAAAGGCTATCATAAATATTTGCAACCAACTGTAGGACTGGAAAGTATCATATGCTTTGGTCAATCCCCAGGATTGGACCAAAAGCTCATCCACTAACACCCATGGTGAATAATCGCCTAAACTCCAACTATCGGGTACAACAATAAATAAATCCACACACTGTTGGTCAATCACTCTCTCTCTATCATCACTCAAATAGTTGTTGCTACTGTGAGAGTGATCTCCCAGAACTATGTGCTGCTGCAAGGGAGGGGAATCTCCATGCTCCACTAAGCGTGTCTCCTCCCTGCCATCCAATGCGTCCCCATGAATCCCACTGTACATCTCTCTCATCATCATATGCCCAAGGTGTATCTCCGGATCAACCTTTGTGTGGATATAAACCAATCCTGGAAAACAAATGAAAGTGTCCTCGATGGTTCTAGAATCCTCGTGTGTATGTGTATGACCGATTGTCTCAGAACAACCCATGAATGGTGGCCCCTGTGACACCCGGATATCCTCCAGCAATGTAACTGAGGAACATATTTGACTCTCTGCCGAGATAGATATAGTGTATCTCTGACCAGTCTCCTCAAGGAGCTCATCTAATTTGGACTCCGATTCTTGAAGGGTTGTTTGTGTGCCTTCGAAGAATCCTCGTGTGCTCACCAACTCATGAGTGAGTCAATCCACCTCAAGCTCCTGCTCCCTCAGTGCCCTGTGATACATCTCGCCAATCTCCAATAGGTAATCTCTATCCATCAATAACTACTGGTAGTCGACCCTCGTCACAGTCACTCTTTCCATGAGTGTATGGAAGTCATCAATGGCCAGTCCCCTATCTGAACTATCATGTGCCATCAAGGCCCTCCAACAATAACCTGCCACCAATGCGTGTGTATCATCAATGCATCGAGTGGTTGCCATGATCATGTCCTCACTGACTCTCAATTGTCCCGTCCAGTGTTGTGACTCCTGATCACAGTCCTGCTGAGGTTCTACCTCATGCCCCTTACTGCTAGTGTCAACAATGGAATCCCCAACAACACACTCCTCAAAAGATAAGGCATTGAACTGCCCACTGTTCACTATGCTACTGAGTCCTCTTGTATGCCACTGCACACCATCACCAACTGCTACCCCCATACGAATCGCACTGTATCCTGTATGGGCAGTTGTATCTTCTTGTGCGCTCACCCTACTAATATCATCTGCGCCTGGATCCCATACAGATATGTCCAAACACAGGCTATGGTCATCCCGTCCAATAAGGATTGCATCCTCATCACTGTGGATCGATCCTGGAAGTAAATGTCCCAACAAGCTATCAGTCTCCACAACCTGGTCCATCAATGGAATCTCCAAGAGTGGTGACTCAGTCTCCTCATACTAATAGGTATGTGTAAGGTCAACTATCTCCAAGCCATACCTCTCCTCCTGGGTCTGCAGATCCATATGTCCCTTGTGTACAATCCCCACACAAGGCTCCTCTACCATATTAGGAATGCCACTGATATCCTCATGTGCCGTGGCTAGCATAGGTGATTGAGAAGATGAAAAATGTGGCTTGTTCATCATAGGAAGCTCATCATCCTTCATACATGACTTCCTAGAAGCAATGTTTACACCCATAGGTAGGTCATCCAACCTCCTAATCTCATCATGTCTAAGTGCCAACACATATGAATCCTCATAAGTGTCACCACTATGCTGAAGTGTTGAATCCTCAACATTGCCTGACGGGGAAGATGAAGGACATGTGCTATCATCCGTCCATCCAACTGTCCCTGAAATGTGCAGGAGTCACTAGCCTCTGTCTCGGTCATCTGGTTGAGCTTGTAGTACATGTCTAACTTTTGTACCTCAGCTCTGGCAGTGCATTTGGACAATTCGTCAAAAGAAGGTATGGTGAGTTTACCAACTTTCCGGATGAAATCTATGTTATGCCCTTGTTGTTGTTGCTATCCTCCTCTCTGAGGTTCTTTGGGATGGTTCATGCCCCTAAGTCCACAGTGCTCGACTAGTGTCATGTCATGATGGAAGTCATGACCCAACGCTGCATACTCCCTCCTGTACTCTTCAATGTCTTCCGCTTGATTGGGCAGTCTTTGTGCTAACGACTATTGTGTTGCTGCTGGTGGGGCCCTATGAAAACTAGGGAACCATGGTCTGGGAATCCTACTCGAAGATGTGCATGTGCGAGTAGGTGTCTGGGGTCTACTGCCTACCCCCGAGTTTCCCTGTGCTGTATGTGGGACTTGTGTGCCCGAGGTGCCCACTACAACCAATCTATCAGCCACCTGTGCCAAGGACTGAGTCATGGACCGTTGACTGGCTAACATATCGCTGATAACCTGCATGAAGGCTGCCTCTGGATCCATGGGGGCCTTACCACTGCTCTCTGGTCGCTCATATCTGTCTCCCCACATCCTCTCTACCTCACGCTCTACCATTCTCTCGGCTTCCCTATGTGCCTCTTCCTCAGAACCGGGAGGGAGAGGAGGAAAATCCGTATTCTTCACCCACATGCTCATGACCCTCTGGGTCACCCGTTGAACTCATCAAGTTTAGTCACAGGTTGGCAGGACTAAAGCTCTGATACCACTGAAATATCCCTGATCCTGCTGATCAAGATATTTGCTACTGATCTAATGTTCTGTCTTGCAGATCTGATACACTAGGGGTTTCTGGATGCGTTTTATCTTCAGATCTGATACTCTGGGGGTTTCTGGATGCGTTTCAGTTGTGTGTTTGAGATGTTTATGGTCATTGCATGTGCATGTTGTATATTTATGGTTTAAACAACATATAGAGGATGCATGCAGAAATAAAGAACATCAACTACCCAATAATATGTATTATGCGACTCAAGCATGGAAATACAATAACATACAGGAAATATAGAGTATAGTTGTTAGTTAGATCTCATGGATTGTCACTGGAATACAAGCAAATAGCATAAAAATACCTGTGATCAGAATATGAAGGCAAATCTGATGCATGCACGGATAGATTGGCAAAATAGGCGATTCTGGAGAAGTACGGTAACTGCTACAAGATGGAAAACTCGTTCGGAAGGTTAGACCCGTTGGAATGAGCTGGAAACTGTCCCAATAGAAGCACCCTAGCCTCTAGACTGAAATGGATGAGTGTCAGATGTCAGATCTGGTCTCTGAGGCACTGGATCTCGACCCTGGGGGGTTTGCGCACCTCGTGGGACACTGGATGCGCCCCAAATGATTCCACCAACGAAATCAACTTCAATAGGACTCAAAACGATCGTCTCGCCAAATGCGGAACTGGGTTGGGAGGGTTTCCTTGAATTTGCTCTTATGCTCCGTCTGCAACATCAAATGTCCTGCCAGAAGAGCTGCGCCCTAAATGGCTGGATGATGCGCCCTGCAAGATTCCATCGTCAGAATCTAATGGGAAGTGTCTCAATCTATGCGCCATGGCTGGATCTCAACTGGGTCAGAAGGAAAATGCAATCTGAGCTCGGACCTCGTGCAGTTCCACAAACCCTCAATCTGATTTGCACCCTCATTGGCTGAGCTGTGCACACTGCAACTGGATACTCCTGAATAGCATGGTGAAATACCTGGATGGTATCTCCGATGGGTTAGGGTGTGTCTCTCAACACCGAAACCGATCAATGGTGGTGGTTTCCTCCAAAAATCCATAAAACAGTAAAGTTGACTCTCTTCCTCCTCTGGGAACTCTCAACATCAAATCATAACAATGCATAATGAATTAGGTTGCTTTACCCTTCCTTTATAGCTTCCTGAAACCCTAATTCGTTGTTGATTGTTATCCCCGTTTTCTAGGGATAACTAGGAGATCATGTCTCGAGGCCCACAGGTCCTAGACATGGAGTGCCGAGAGGAGGATTGACCTGAGCATGGCCCTGGAGGGCCCATCCTTCTTCTTCTTCGCCAGACTTGTCTTGTTAGCAGCAACAACTTCCATCACCATCGGCTTGGACTTGCATCAGAGAAGACTCTTGCTCCATGAGGTAATTGGTCC
>JASDQU010027588.1:0-11624 GCA_032191745.1 Picea mariana
TCATGACGCATCATCATCAAGGTTAAGTGGTTCATCATCATAAGAATCCAGATCACTTGCGAGCAAGTGTCCTCAAAGAATAAGTTTGTCACTGCACCAGAGTGGGATGTTACAAAAACTCTGAATCACCAAAATCTAGCATGATTCACTTATTTCGAGGTTTCCACCATCATGATTTCGGGATGTGCGATGACAGGAGGTCTCGCACCTGGGTTTCCCGGGAGACGAAAACTCTGAAACACCAAACTCTAACATGCTTCACTATTTCGGGGTTTCCTCCATCAGGATTTCAGGATGTATGATGACAGGAGGTCTCGCACCTAGGTTTCCCGAGAGCCGAAACTCCGAAACACCAAAATTTAACATGCTTCATTATTTCGAGAATCCCTCCATCAGGATTTCATGAGTCGGGGGTTTCGAGACTGGTGAACACATAAGGCCCGCACTTAGGTACCCTGGGTGCCAAAATACTGAAATATGATAACTTTTTCCACACTCTAACTTTCGCAATATCGCAAGTCGGGATTTCAGGACTTGCGATTACAAGGGATCTTGCCCTTGGATATTCCATATGCCGAAACACTGAAATATCGGGACTCAAATCCTCGTTAGGCCATTTTGGGGTTTCACTAATCAGGATTTTGGGACTGGCGAGTACAAGGGAATTTACCCTTAGGTGTCCCATGTACCAAAACGCCAAAACATCACAACTCATTCATGCTATCTCATTTCGGGGTTTCGCTAATCGAGATTTTTGGGTCTTGCGAGTACAAGGAAATTTACCCTTAGGTGTCCCGGGTACCAAAACTCTGAAAACTCATAACTTACCCACACGCTATCATTTCAAGATTTCATATGTCAGGATTTCATGAGTCGTGAGGAAAAGGGTTCTTACCCTCTGATCTCCCAGGTGCCGAAAATCCGAAACACTTATCGGATGCCATGTGTACTCTACAATTGGACGTTCCAGGTACTCCCATGGGTCTTGGGATCAACGGTCCCAATTTCTTCACTACTTACAAAGGTTAAAAAGGGGTCGAGGCATTAACGTCTGCATTATTTCATTCAATTTAACCGTCATAATAGAACTTAGATCCTTCGAAAGGATCTCATTTGTGCATTTAGCAAGAGGAAGGGTATCCTAGGTATCGAACCACCAAGAGGTCCTTAATTCATCCACACGTTGTCATTTTAGGATTTTGTGGGTCGGAGTTTCGGGACTCGTGAGTACAAGAGGACTCGCACCTAGATACCCTGGGTGCTGAAACGCCAAAATGTTCTAAGTCTAAGAGGACCACAAATGTTCTAAGCCTAAGAGGACCACTCTCTCTCTCTCTCATGCAGGGTTTTCCAGACTTTCTCCATGAAATCCTCCGGCAGATTCTTGGGTAAACTTTTTAAAAAGGGTGTCCTTGTGGGAAGATCTATCCAAGGCATTACTTGAAATAAAATAAGGGAATAGATTTCCTGAGAACAGACTTGAACATTGAATCCATTCAAAATATACATATATACAAATATATATGTAAGTCACATATGGTCTTTCCAATATAAGCATGCAGCCACCATTTCTGGTCAAACACCATATAGACAGTTTTATACGGGAATCATTCATAATTTCACAAACCATGAACATATATCTCATAATATTTAAATTCAAGATACAAGATATAACACTTATCAGAAAACACCAAGTGATGCAACTGCTGAGAGGGGTGCTCGTTTCCACCCAACTGTAGGCTCAGTGACTTCGAATGGATTTACCACTAGCCACCTATGAGATAGACCACGATACTTGAGAATATCTATCTTGGTTCTTCAGCGATTGAGAACGAGGGTTACTCTCCTTCTTATCTACTATCTCTCACTCTATATTTTGTTCCAGATTTCTTCCGATCTCTTCCCGTTATCTCCCTTTCCACAACTTTTACTTGCCTTTTATTTTCCAGTGAGGTTGCATGTGGAACGAATTTCTCCGCGGTGGTTAGGTCTGAGTCCTCCACGGATGGGCAGTTCACCCCCATCCCTTATTAACTCATGAGGAGCCTCTTCACCTACCATCCTGGCAAGTAATTCATTTCCGGGCCAGTGAAGACCAAATACGGTATTGGTTTCGGTGGAAGTTAACACCACCATTGCAGGTGCCTTCCACCACCTTTCTTTAGCCATTGTGGTCTCTCTTTTAGCACATCCCCCTCCCAGCAGTCCTGCAATATATATATATATTCAAAATGTTAATTTACATTCGTCGAACTTGTATACTAAGGTCCATTCAGAATCACACATTCACATCTTTTCAGTTTGCCACAGTTCTTGGCCAACATAATTATTTTTACAGACTGGGGGAAATAGGGTGTTACACATATTAGGCAGAGACTAAAGGAAGCATAAGATAGACATAAAAGTTATGCGGATGCACATAGGACTGATCGAAGTTATAAAGTGGGAGATCATGTTTTCATTCATATCAGGCCTAATAAGAGTACCATTTGGTTCAGGAAGGGGACAAAGTTGTCACCTTGATTTATCGGGCCATTCAGAATCCAAGAGAAAATTGGACCCATTGCCTATCGTCTCATACTACCATCCCACTTGCATAAAACTCATAATGTTTTTCATGTATCTATTCTACATCATTATGTTGCTGATGAATCACATAAACTAAATTGGAAGGAATTGAAGGTATCAGACATGGGAACCCTCATAGTAGAACCGTTACACATATTGGACCGTAGAGTTCGACAGCTCAGGAACCATCTGGTAGACCAAGTTAATGTCCAATGGGACAAGTATACTCCAGGATCTGCTACTTGGGAGGATGCTGAGACACTACGACGAGATTATCCCTCACTTTGTTGACCACCTCGAGGATAGGTTTCGTGAAGGTTGGGTGTATGTAATGCCACCTTTTGACTTAGACAACTAGGATTACCTAAGGCCTAAACACCTTTAATTTATATTCATAGTGAAACTATTAAATGATACACTTGAACTTTTAAGATGTATGAACCTTTATAAATGTTTAAATGTATTTGAATAATGATGGATATGATGCAATATATTGTGAGAGTGTAAATTTTATGAATGTTTAAATGTTATTGATGATGATGGATATGATGCGATCTACTATGTGAATGTAAATTCTATGAATGATAAATGCTATTGATGATGATGATGGATATAATACGATATATTGTGTGAATGAGAATCCTATGAGGGTTTAAATTCTATTTGAATGATGTTGGAAATAATGCAATATAATGATAATTCTATGAATGGGTAACTTTAATTGAAGTATGGGATATTATGAGATCTATTTCTAACTTGAAAAATTTGATGTTAAAGTTGTTGGTACAGGGATACCGAATTGAGATTATAGTTGTATGCAATTACATGATAATAAGGCATAGATGTGTATGAGCTTGTGTTATAGACTAATCTGCAGGTCATTGGGCTATCAAATAGGCAAGGGATAATGATAATGAAAGTGTATGTCGTGACCACTGACTGGGAAACAATATGGTATGAACCTTTGTATGTGAAATTATATTTGTTTGGATGCATTGCTATGATATGTGGACCAGTGCAGGATTTCAGGTGGTGAAACTGCTCAAAACTGAATAAACGATGGAAAAACTCCCAACAACACAGTGCCACTATATATTCCATTGTAGGGTGTGGACCCTAGTCTTTTTAGGAGGGGTGGAGGCATTTCCCACCGTGTATCCTCTAAAACCTGGATTCATGTGAGGACGGTGTTAGCTCACGCTCCCCTAGACGTGTGATGATGACTGTCAGTTGCTTGCTAGGGAAGCTTGGTCAAGATAACGACACTTCTGCTTACAAGTTTTATTTGCAGTTAGGTCAATATAGTTAATGCTCCAAGATAGTCTAGCAGAGGAAGGATAGGAATGGAAGACATAAGTAAGTTAGGGAGGAAGGATGAGTAGAAATAGTTGAGAGTGTATGGAGATTTTCCTTATGGTGAAATTTATTGTTTTTCCTTCTGAAAAGAAAATGGGTATATATGAATATTCATAATTACATAACTAAACTACAATTGTCTAAATAACATTGTTGAGATAGATAATTGTAATTAAAGGATTTTGCAAACATTTTATTGGTTTATTGTCTTTTATAAAATGAATAGTCTTGTTGAATGGATTGGATGCATATGGAAATTACTATAGAGGGGTAAATTCATGAAGGTGGGTAACACTTTCGTGAGAATCAGTTCTTCAAAATTTTGAAAGACCTTTTTTCGGCCGAACCTTTGAACGTCAAATCGAACAGTACCATGACGATTCCCTCGATTTTCGTGTACAATTTTAGCTAGACGAATGTTTTTCATCACATATTTTCGGCCAAAAGATCTTTCGGCCAAAATAATCTTTCAGCCAAAATAACCTTTCAGCCAAAAGATCCTTTCGGCCTAAAAAATGTTTATATATTACCCACACATCTCGCCTGGAATAATTTTTATGAATTGTTGAATAGTAGATAGCGTAGGTGTTGGTGCATGTCTTAGTTATAATTATTTGTGATAGGTTTTCATGCACTCTTTTGGTTAGGAGATACGTTAGGTGAACGTCTTGTTGGTTGTGGAGGTCGTTGCAGCAGGAAGACATTGGAGAAGAGAGCTGACATTGGAGAAGCAGGCAGACGTTGGTGCTGCAGGCGGGCGGACGTTGTTGCTGCAGGCAGGCAGACGTTGGAGAAACGGGCATTCGGTCCAGGTAAAATATGCTTTAAGTTTAAGTTTTAGATTTTATTTTTAAATTTTATATATTTAGAGTGTTGACAAGGATGTATTCGACCCTGTCCATGTATAGGGACATGTTTGAATTTGGGCCTGTCCCTGTACATGGACAAGGCCGAGTATGGTTCTGTCCATGTACAGGGACATGACCGAATTTGGGCCTGTCTCTATACATGGACATGGCCGAATATGGCCCTGTCCATATACAAGGACAAGCCCTTAATAATATTTGTATAATAGTAGAAAATTGTATAATAGCTAGATTATTAAATTGTTATATTTAAAATTGTATAATAGTTAGTCTTTGTATAAAATTGTTAGATTAGATTTTATATTTTCAATTTTATATTAGATTTTAGATTAGTGTTGATAGGGTTGTATTCGACCCTATCCATGTATAGGGACAGACCCGAATATTCAGCCATGTCCATGTACAGGGACATGCCCGAATTAGTGCATGTCCCTGTACATGGATAGGGCCAAATTCGGGCCTGTCCCTGTACATGGAAAGGGATGAATATGGACCTGTCCATGTACAGAGACAAGCCCAAATTATACCTTACATTACCAGAATTATACCTCTAAAGAGTAAATATTGTTAGATTATTAAATTGTTAGATTTAATAAAAACATTATATCATAGTTAGATTATTAAATTGTTAGATTTAAAATTGTATAATAATTAGTCTTCGTATAAAATTGTTCAATTAGATATTAGATTTTCAATTTTATAGTGTTAGAGTGTTGTTAGGGTCTTATTCATCCCTGTCCATGTACAGGGACAAGCCTAAATTTGGGCATGTCCTGGTACATGGATAGCGATGAATACGACCATGTCCATGTACATGGGCATGCCTCAATATTCGACCCTGTCTATGTAGAGGGATAGGCCTGAATTTGGTCCTGTCCCTATACATGGACATGGCTGAATATGGCCCTGTCCATGTACAGGGACAGTCCCAAATTTGGGCCTGTCCCTGTACATGGACAAGGACGAATATGGCCCTGTCTATGTACAGGGACATGCCTGAATTCAGGCCTATCCCTGTACATGGACATGGTTGAACATGGCCATATCCATGTATAGAGGCAGGTCAAAATTATACCTTACATTACCAAAATTATACCTCCAAATAGTAAATACCGTTACGTCACCGTCAGAGTGTAATCAGTTTATATTTTAAACAATTTAATCTTAGATAGTATTTTGGTTCTCACATTAATTTTATATATGTTTAAGTTCCAATAGAGTTTACTGCTATTTTTTATACAATTCACTTTATATTTTAATCACTTTATTCTAAAATAGAGTTTTGGTTTTGGCATTCATTATATATGTTTTTACGCAAGGGCAAAGTTTATTGTTATTTTTTATAAAATTCGGTTTATATGTTAATCAGTTTATATGAATGCAATCCTAGCCCATATATTTTTAGGAAGCGACATCCATTTAATCTAAACAATAATACTATCCCATTTCAATATATTACTTTATGTTCAAAATAAATTCATTTGAATAAAAAATATATAAATGTAATACTTGCCTATATATTTGGGAGGCTACATCCATGTAGAAACCAAACTTGATTTTCCACAATATGAACAGTATAGGATGGAGACAATACCTTCTAAAAATCAATAATTTAGGAACACAATAGGATGCAGACACAATATATTTAAAACACAAACACAACAACACCTAGAACATATCAGGCACATACAAGAAAAAATATCATATGTTTATCAGATGGGATGATAGGGCCAAATTTGGCCTTGTCCATGTACAGGGACATGCCGAAACCTCCTATAAATTAATAATTTATGAACACAATAACATGCAGACACAATAGAGTAAAAACACAGACACAACAACACCTAGACCATATAATGTTGAGAAGTAGATGTATCATATGTTTATCAGATGGGATGAAAGGGTTGAATTTGGACCTATCCATGTACAGGGGAAGGCTCGTATTCAAGCATGTCCTTGTACATGGATAGGGTTATTTTTGGTCCTGTCCATGTATAGGAACATGCTCAAACCTCCTATAAATTAATAATTTATGAACAGAATAGGATGTAGACACAATAGAGTAAAAACAAAGACATAACAACACCTAGACCATATCAGACACATACAAGTAGAGGTATAATATGCTTATCGTATTAGATGATAGGGATGAATTTGTCCCTATCCATGTACATGGATGGGCTCAAATTTGATCCTATCCCTGTACATGGATTGGGACATATTTGGCCCCGTCCATGTATAGGGACATGATCAAATTTGTGGCTCTCATTGTACACGGACATGGCCAAATATGGCCTTGTCCATGTACAGAGACCGACTTAGATTTGGGCCTATCCCTGTACATGGACAGGGCCAAATATGGCTCTGTCCATGTACAGAGACATGCCTGAATTCGAGCTTGTCCTTGTACATGGACAGGGCTGAATATGGCCCTGTCCATGTATAAAGACATGCCCGAATGATAGCTTATATTACCAGAATTATACCTCGAAAGAGTAAATAATGTTATGTCACAATCAAAGTGTAATCAATTTATATTTTAATTAGTTAAATCTCAAATGGAGTTTCAGTTTTGGCATTAATTTTATATATGTTTATGCACCAACAGAGTATATTGTTATTTTTTATAAAATTCAGCTTATATTTTAATTAGTTTAATCTAAAATAGAGTTTTGCTTTTGGCATTAATTATATATATGTTTACGCAAGCGCAAAGTTTATTGTTATTTTTTATGAAATTCAGTTTATATGATAATTAGTTTATATGAATGCAATCCTGGTCCATATATTTTTAGGATGCGACATCCATGTACTGTAAACAATAATACTGTTTCATTTTAATATGTTACTTTATCTTCAAAATAAATTCATTTGAATAAAAAATATATAAATGTAATCCTTGCCTATATATTTGGGAGGCTACATCCATGTACAAACCAAAATTGATTTTCCAGAATATGAATAGTATAGGATGGAGACAATAAATGTTATAAATTAATAATTTATGAACACAATAGGATGAAAACACAATAGAGTAAAAACACGGACACAACAACACCTAGGCCATATCATACACAGATAAGTAGAGGTATCATATGCTTATCGGATGGGATGACAGGGCCTAATTCGACCTTGCCCATGTACATGGATAGGTTCGAATTCAGGCATGTCCCTGTACATGGACATGACTAAATATGGCCTTGTCCATGTATAGGGACATGCTCGAATTTGGGCCTCTCCCTATCCATGGACATGTATGAATATGGCATTGTCCATGTACATAGATGGGCCCAACTTTGGGCCTATCCTCGTACATCGATATGGCCATACTCTAGTTGATGTTGGTGCTGAGGGAGAGAAGACATTGGTGTTGTGGGTATTTAGTTTAGAATCATTTAAATTTTTTTGATTTAAGTAGTTAGTGTTAGTATTAAATTGTTAGTGTTATTCATGCAAATGAAAAAAAAATACAAACAAGTAGCCAACCAACCAACCAACAACAACAAAAACACCTAGACCATATCAGACATAAACAAGTAGATGTATCATTTTCTTATCGGATGGGATGACAGGGCCAAATATGGCCTTGTCCATGTACATGGCCACATTTTGCCATGTCCATGTACATGGATAGGGTTGTATTCAGCCCTATCCATGTATAGAGACCGACCTGAATTCAGGCTTGTCCCTTTACATGGACATGGCCGTGTTCGTCCCTACAGGCGGGTGGTCTAGGTAATTTATAGTTTAAAATTGTTATACTGTTAGTTTTACTAGTTCAAAAGGTTGACCGGGCCATATTTGGCCCTGTCCATATACAAGGAGAGGATCGAATTGCTCAGAGATGCATGATATTCACATGATTAAAATTGAGAAAGACTATCAAGGGCTCTAATGAAATTCAAAATAAGATTTAGAGGGTGCAGTTCCCAACAACTGCTCAAAAGATACAAAACAATTATAGAATAGTATGTGTTTCAGCAATTTCTCTCCCTCGCCTATAAAACCAATTTATGGATCCTTCATATAAATATAGTTGCATGCAATTAATTCCTACTAAGTCAACTTAGGGATTATGGTTTACCAAATTGTGTTTTTTCTATGAAATGAATAGTTGTCATAGCACCACATAAGAATGAGTACAAAAACAGAGAGAATTTAAAACAATAAGGACAATGATATTGCTAATTAAATGGCATCTATATCACTCATTAAATGACATGCATAACCATACTAAACATTTATATTAAAGAACAATATATTTATAAACTAAATAACATCAATGCTAGACTTTAATAACAGATGTATAGCACATTAATAACAACTATAGTATACATTGATAACATCTGTACTTTGCCTATATAGAAAGCTGTAATATTCACTGAAAATGACAGTTCAATTATTGCAGAAAACCAACCTTCATCAATGCTAGCTTCCGCCCTGCATTTTTTCTAGCTAAACCTTGAAAACTAGGCATTTGGACTATTATAAAATTTAAATAGAGCTTACGGGTTCAATTATTCCCATCATATTCATACTTTTCTCACTTTCCTCTATAATTACAGTACCTAAATGCAGTAAATTCCTCTGATAAAAGAAACCAATATTCACTAATAAATGCATCAAATGCCCCATTATAAATGCAATACCTAAATGCAGTAAATTCTTATGATAAAATAAACCAATATTCACTAATAAATGCATCAAATAACCCATTATAAATGCAATAGAGTTTCCATTACAAATCTACCACCTCTCTCTCTCTCTCTCATTAAATGAGGTTCCTGTCTCATAGATGTAGAATTTTCAGTCCTAAATATTGTCATTTCATATTTCACAAATCTACACAAGCAGATTCACCTAATAACTATAGGCAAACCAACCCTAGTCATGGTTAAAAAGTTGGAGCCCCTCTGTTCAGACTATTCTTTTCTAGTCTCAGGGTGTCCCCTAGAGGGTCAAAACGACCCTGTCCATGCACAGGGATGGGCCTGAATTTAGGCCTCTCCCTATACAAGGACAAGGTTGTATTCGACCCTGTCAACCTCTTCCTAAGGCTGAGTTCAAATACGACCCTTTCCATGTACAAACAGTCCCTGTTCAATTGAATACTTATACATTCAGTTTGGAAATCTGAAGGTTAGTTATGAATTATAATGGACTCTTTAATGCAGAAAATTTATATTTCATATTGTATTTGTGCATTTAAATTTGAATTACGTACTCTACTTTTGCTTAAAATTCATTCTTTCTTTGCAAATCTGAATGTAAATTACTTCACAAATCACATAAATTCAAATATGAAAACTCTAATTAGTGTCAGTTTTTGGTTTATTTATTTTTTGTTTACGTACCAAGTTGAGATAAAGTGTGATTTTTTCTTTCTCGCGATGGTCCATGAGACCTAGGAGTATTTAATAGGAGCATGATCACATTATTGATCTTCCTTCTTTTTTTTTGGTTAAGTACCAAGTTGAGATAATGTGTGATTTTTTTCTCTCCCTGGATGGTCCATGAGACCTAGGAGTAGTTAAGAAGAGCATTATCACATTATTGATCTTCCTTTTATTATGGGATGATAAAAGCTTATAAGAAATTATCATGAGAATCATGTGGACATTTTTCCATTAAAGAAGAACTTAATTGTTGACTTTGTCTTTAAATCACCCTTGCTTGACTTACGCCCCCTTTAATTGTTGTGTGGGTTTTTGGTTTTGATCTTTACCTAAAGAAAGTTAGACCCCTTGACTTTGGAAGAATTTAATTGCTGACTTTGTGTTGAAACCACCCTTGCTTGAGTTATGCCCCCCTTAATTGCTGTGTGGGTTTTTGGTTTTTTTCTTTGCTTTTCCTAAAGAAAGTTAGCTGCTTTGACTTTGGATCCCTTCTCTTGACTTGTTTTTTTTCTTGTTGATTTTTATGATTTAACAATAAATATTTTATGTTATAAACTATTATTTGTTTAAATTATTTAATTATTTAATTGTGTGGCTACGACCCCTCTAGGATAGTTTTTCTTGGTCTTTTCCATCTCGCTGAAGATCTCTTCTTGCTTATTGTGTGGGGATTATGGTTCTACTTGTCGGTGTCACCCTCCTAGTTCTTTTACTGGTGTCACCCTCTTTATCTCCTTGCTAAGGCCACCTTGTGTATGTTTCCATTCTCTTCTATTGTTGGTGCCACCTGTGTATGTTATTGGTTAGTCTATTGATATTTTACCTTAAAATTTCTTCTTGGCAATTTGTTCCACGTGTCATGATGAGATCTGCCCCGAGGGTTTGATCAATGATCCCTTGAATATTTTTTTGAGAATATATATAAGAGGATAGAAATAATAGATCATGTAATATCGTTTCTTGTTTTACTTTTAAGTTGTCAGTGATTGTTTTTGTCAATGATTGTAATAAATATAATTGTTCTTGTTTTTTCAATATATGTCTGTGATGCTTTGAACTTGTTATAAATGCTTAAATGTGTGTGTAATAAATTTAATATTTCCATTTAATGTTTCTATAACTTATGAACTTTCATATTCATGAATTTTCAAAGGATATATATTGAGGCAAGATGTCAAGACAAGAGTCTCCAAACATTCATTGCAAATTCTCTAGGGTATTCGAAGAAGGAAGAAGAGGAACCCCTTCTTCGATTGAGACTTCGAGTGACCAACGGAAATCTAGTAAGAGGATGATATTATCAAATGAGTCTATGAATATATCATCTCGATAATGTTCTCAAACAAGTTCTATGGATGCAACCTTCTTAGATAGGTTTCACATTGATACTCCTACACCCGAGAATGTAGGGAATACATCAGGACAAGAAAATGTTTTT
>JASDQU010027588.1:11724-27587 GCA_032191745.1 Picea mariana
CCCTAGAAAGGGATTACTAAAGAAATGACCCTTGAGCGATGCTCAGGTGTTAAAAGCAGGTTGGAAAATGATTTGAGGAGATTGGATATCCCTCGAGAGAGTAAAAAATGTTTGGAGATTGTTTTTCATTCATTTTAAAACTTTATGGATGCATATCAAAAGATGAAGCCAACCACTAATATTTTTATTGATTTGATGAGGAGAAGAAAGTCATAGGTGATGGTCCCTGATAAATGGGACATAGTAAAAAATAAGTTTCAAAATAAAATGCAATTTCTATGTTCAATTTCAAAGATGGGCCAAAGAGAAAGATGTTGAAAGTGCAATATTTTAAGTATCCCAACATAGTAGTACATCTGTACAACAAATGTTTGGCAACATATGGGAAATTGTCGTGGAATGATGAGGTTCCACATTATTTTTTTAGACACTTTTGTGCAGATTTTTTCATGGAAATGCACCCTGATTATACTAGTCTACCGTTCGATTGTTATAGGGCTGGTAAAGGATGAACATATGATCGGAAAGGGGTATATCAAAGTGTTACATTGCAGAGGCCTCCACGACCTTTAGTATCTTGCCCAACAAGAGCATTTTCCTCACATTTATATTTGTGAGCTTCATCAGAGGTTGGCCAAGAGGCTAGGAATGCAATTGGAGAAAATTTGGAATCAATTTTTTATGGTTTTGATGTTGGTTTGAATCGTCAGCGAGCGGAAGCCAATTCTCGGGCCATTTTTGTTTATAAAACAGATGAGGATTTAGATAACATGGCAGTAGAAAATCTTAAGGAGTATACAAATTTTTTCCATAATGGTTGGAAGGAGGTCATTTAGAATGATGAAACGAACAACGGATTGGTATGTGTTCTAGTTAGTAAATGTTTTACGCATTGAAGGATAGTTTACTTCTACTTCTAGATCTAGATACATATCATTGTATCTATAGAAATAATTGAGTTTTTATTGTCATTAACTGCAATTTGAAGATATGTTAAATGAATCTCCAGTAAATAGGGGACTTGATTCCACAAGTTTAAACTTGGATGGGTTGAATCAGGTATGTGTTTTCGAATATCCACATATGAGCACTTTAGTTTTCCAATCTCCAATATTTTGTATAAGATCAACAACATGACATTTATGATTTTGTATAAATGTAAACACATTGAATCCTAGATATAGTTCTTAGTTGTGTTGTTCATAGATCCCTATTCCATCTCCTGCTACTTGTGTAGGCTTGTCCCAATGTTCATTGGAAGAGTTTGAAGAGGGTGGGAGTTCACAGGTATCATTGTATGTTGAAAACAAATTTAATTATATATTAAAACTGCAAATTTTCATTTAAATTATTAATTTAAAAGAAGAATGTCTTAAAGAATATTTAATTTATTGAATCATATGTTGGCACATCATAGGCATTACATTTTTGAAAATTTAAAACTACGATTTAATGTGTTAAAATCATTTAAAATTAATTTTCAAATTTGAAATGTGTTATATAGGGCAATGTAGAGAAGAGAGTACCTGAGAGTGTGCTTAAACAAAATGTGGAGAAGAGAGTGTGGGAGATTGGGATTGAGGAGCAGGCATCCATACCTGGGAAGGATGCATCTATTAATGATGATTCATAAATGTATGTTCATTTCACATTAGTGAGTTTTAATTTTTTTTTTTATGTTGGGCTTTTATATTAAAGTGTTCAAGCTTATTTGTGTTGAATAAACTTACATTTTTTACTTTTTTCAATTTTTTGTTTTCTCAAATTTTTAGTTTAGCCTTTCCTATTCATAGGGTTATTAAACTAGTGTCTATATAGCTTTTCAACGCTTTGATCAATTATTTTGAAATACATAGAACTCCTATATAAGCTCATCATTGTCTTAAATGGTACATTCAAACTTATTTATGTTTAGATCATGATGAAGACCTAATTTTTAACTTGAACATTTGATTATTTTAGAAAAGATTCTATCCCACATCAGAAAAGGGGAAGTTTCTAAATTTTCTTCGATTGCATTCCTTTCCTTCTTGTCCAAGAATGTCGCAGTATGGACATTTGTGTTTTCTGCATACAACGAAGTGAATTCCTTCTTGCCAGGGTATTGTCAAACTCTTAACTAAATTGGTTACGAACCACAAAAACCAACATTCAAGTAGATTTACAAATAAGCTATGTATGTGCATGATCTCACTTATGTTTAGATTATGACAAAGGAATATTTCAAAGAGCATTTGATTATATGTAATATGAATACATCCCAAAGATGACAGATTTAAATGGTTTTTGAAGAATGATTTAATATATGTGCATATTTGTGCTTTCTTCATGTACATGAAATATTATACGATAACATATATTCCACCGTAGAAAGAGGAGATCAGTATTTTCTAGAAGAATGGTTTTTAAAATAGATATTTGTGAACTTTCATAGATATAAGTAATTTATTGGAAGAATGACTTCATATGGAGATTTATGAGTCCTTTAATTTTAAAGGGAATTTGAGGGCATTTGATTATATGAGAACATCTATTCCACTGCAGAAGAGGAGAGAAGTATTTTAATGTTGAGGAGATAAGTATTTTACTGCTGAGTAAATAAGATCACCTGGCATGAGAATTTCACCTGAAAGATATGAGGCTTTATCCACAAGGAGATAAGTATTTTAATAGAAGAATGACTTAATATGGATATTTGTGAACTTTATGCATACACAACTATATTTATTTTCAGAGTATTATCTAACTCTGAAAAAAAAAATTGGTTATCAAGAACACAATTTTTCTCTTTAAATTTTTTTAATATTTTAGATAAGATTTTACATTGTTTAGATCATGTATTCTTAATGTGGAGAGTAACTATTTTAGAAGTTTTGGAACTTTGTGATGAAAGTTTGGTTTTAAAAAAGTGCCAGAAAAGTGCAATAAAAAGAGAGCGATAATCTTAAATCTGTGTAACTTTGGTTGGGTGTGTTATTATTTCTTATTGTTTATTTAATATTTAGTTAAAGTATATATGCTAATATGTGTTATTTGTTTTTTTTTATTGTTTTTTATTGTTACATATGTTTACATTATATTTGATGGAAAATATGTTTACATTGTATTTGGTGGAAAGGAGTATGTTGGAGGATGTGACTTAACTCTTTTGGTATGTATGCCAATTTTGCTTTAATCACAACTTGTTTTATTTATCTAAAATGGTACATGTGTACATTTTATTTTAAATTTGTACATGTATTTTATTGTAAATTTTTAAATTTTGAATTGGATGAATGTTTTCTTTTGCGGGTATGAAGTGATCTATCTTAAAGCGATGGCTTAGATTCCAGAATTTCGGAGTTAAATGTATTATTTTTTGTTATCATCCTAAAATGGATGTGGAACCTATGTATTTGGCAGTGTAACTATTCAAACTTTCATTATATATATGGAACTCAAAATATCAATTTATTGTCTCATATTTGATTTCTCTTATATTGTTTATGACGGTGGAATATATTGTTTATTGTTTCATCTTTGATTTCTCTTATATTTTTTATGATGGTGAAATTTATACTATTTATGATGGTGAAATATATTGTTTTTTCATTAATAAATAGTCAATAGCTTATAATTTCATTTTTTTATGATTTTATAATTTCAATTTTTATGATGGTGAAAGGATAAGCTTTTGTTGAATGCCACCTGTTCTGGTTTCCCTATTGTGGCAGAATAGGTGTCTAATAGGTGACATTGTATAGACATAAGCAGTTATTAATATAAGGATCCTACTTTATTTACAAAAAAGAAGAAAAAAAAGTTAATTTATGTTTTATGATATTGTGCTGAAATTAAAAATGATTTATTTCATTTTATTTATAAACGTCATTGTACTATGTGAAGTAGAGATGATTCTATATACAGTGGAGATGATTGTGTAGTGATGAGAGATCTGGGTAGTTATCAAATTATAGTTTCTAACTTATAATTTAAATTTTGTTTGATTTGTACTATGTGAAGTAGAGTTGATTTTGTATACAATGGATATAATTTTGTAGTGATGGGAGATCTGGATAGTTATCAAATTATAGTTTCTAACTTATAATTTAAATTTTGTTTGATTTGGAAATATGGTTGAAAATAGTTGAACAAGTTATCAAATTTTATAGTTTCCCACTTTGGAGCCCCTTACCCCAAACAACACTAAGAGATGAGGGTTGAGGACTAGAGGGTTGCTCAAGTTAGGTTCTAGACTTCTCAATTGCCTGCTATTAGTAATATTAGAATGGAAAAAAAAACAAACAATATTGTATATTAAAAATATATGTGATTTTCTTATGAGAGAGTGAAAAAATAAAAATAAAGTCTAAGTCCATGGTGATGAAAAATTAGTATTATACTATCGAGGTAAAAGCCAATTTTCATTGGGTGATATGGGTTTTATTCCATTCCATTCAAGTGATAATCAATTGACTTTAAAAATGCAAATTGTAAATTTAAGCATATTTATCATTGCAACAATCTAGGCCCTTCCTTTATTTTGATTGGGCATAGACTCCTATCAATCCAAAATTTAGTAAAAACTATGAACTCAAAATTGAAAATTCACAATGAAATATGTTCATCCTTGGTTTCTTTATTGAAAATTCACAATGAAATGGCAGTCCAACACTAAACTGGTTATGTTAGTCTTTGGTTTATTTTCGATCTTTCAATATATTTATTCAAGGAAAAGTGAAATAAAAATATGTGTACTTTGAAATAAAAATTGAAATAAAAACATGATTTAGAACCTATTTTAATATGTAAAATTAAAATATGCTTTAATATAAGTAAACGATTTTCATTAAAATTTATATTGATATAAATTGTTTATGTATCGAAAAGGGTAGAAAATGGTTGATTTGGAAATGATCAATCCGTTGGATATTGGAAGTATTCACTAATGCCATTAATATGACACCTACTATTAATGGAAGTATTCACTATACCATTAATTGAAGTATTCACTATGACAGTCCAACACTAAACTGGTTATGTTAGTCTTTGGTTTCTTTTTGAGCTTTCAATATATTTATTCAAGAAAATGTGAAATAAAAATATGTACTTTGAAATAAAAATTGAAATAAAAACATGATTTAGAACCTATTGTAATATGTAAAATTAAAATATACTTTTATATAAGTAAGCGGTTTTCATTAAAATTTATATTGATATAAATTGTTTATATATCGAAAATGGTAGAAAATGGTTGATGGAAATTATCAATCCTCTGCACATTGGAAGTATTCACTAATGCCATTAATATGACACCTAGGTCATTAATGAAAGTATTCACTAGTGGTATTAATTTTTAATTAGGATGTTAATCATACACTACCTTGAATTTTGAATATACTCCAAATTCAATTAAAAAAAATGAAAATCTAAATGCAGCAAATCAAGCCTTAGTAGATAACATGTTATTTTGTATTTTTTGTTATCAGGTCACAAAATCAAATTGATTTTCAACTCAAGTTTTCTTCAATCAAACTTAATGAAAACTATGTTTAATGTGTAGAATATAAGTAGTATTAGGTTCATCATACACATTTTTCAAGTAGCTCATAATTTCAATATTGTTTTCAATTTGCTCCAAGATATTGAAATATAAATGCACAAATTTAACAATTTAATAAAATATCAACACTTTTGGAATCAAAATTCACAATTTCATAATTAAAATTGATACTTTTCAGGATGTTTTAAATTTTTTTAATTAGGATGTTAATCATATGTATTACCGTGAATTATTTAATTAGGATGTTAATCATACCTTTTAAGATTTCTTTAAATTTTTTCTAAGCCATCAATAGTCCCTTATAATGACATGGAAATAGGTCCTAGTTTCGATATGAAGTTATCCTCTTCATATGAAAAAGCATTGAACAATCATTGAAAATAATGAATGCAAATCCTATATGTAGTAAATTGGTTACATGCATTAAAGGATTCGTGTATACGATCTGGATAATTTGTAGGATTAAAGTATAATCATCCAAGGTATAGGTCGTTTTAGGTTCCCTAGATACAATCTATAGGTTCTTCCTTGAAATTGTAAATAAGGCTTGGTAAACTTTATAATTCATCAAAAATATAACTTTTCTTAATTGAATGGACCATGAAAGTAAACTAAATTGGAAATGATTCTAGAATCCTAGATATTCATAAATACATGTACTTTCAACGAAAAATATAAAATTCTGGAATGTACATGTCACTTGTTTAAATAAATCATAATGGTATTCCATCTTCAATAATTCGTTCATGACCGGCTTTGGACATTTTCCATTTTCCAACTTTTATTTTTTTTCTTGATTGAACTTTTATTAACTTTACGCGCACTGCACATACCAAATGACTATATTGACAACTTATGACATCTGATTGATAGTCTTGAAAGTGAACATGAGTATCAGTTTGATGGGTTTCTTGAAAAAATATCCTTTCAATACGATGGATCCTTTTTTATATATAAAACCATTATCATCAAAATCTTCTAATAACCGAGCATCTTTTGGTCTTTGCATTGCATCAAATAATATTTCATGTTTTCAGTGTTGTCTATAGGTGCAACCACAACAAAGACATCTCCTGTAAATAATTCGATATGTTAGACGACAAGTAGTTTGTGTTAGATTATCACACAAGTACATCTACAAATTATTTGAAAAAAATTAAACATAAAAATTATCTTCTCTAGCAAGATCAAAAACTCTATCGCCATCAACTGACACTATAGTTTCATTTGATTCTATCTTCTCTGACCTTGCAAGTGGAATTTTCCCTTTTATATTAAGTTCGACATGTCTGCAAGATTTAACATATTATGCATTTTCGTTTTCGCAAATCTCTATGGATTTTGTGTCCTCTACGCAAACTGAACAAAAACAAGACTCATTTCTTCTGTCAAATGCAAACACATTTTGATAGAATTTTGTTTTAACTGAATGCATTTTTTCATGTCACTTGTATTGTACCGGATTCATATGGGATTGATTTATTTACATCTTTGATTCAAACATTCCAAAAAAACCTGCACAAGACAAGAACTTGTTAACTTGAAATCTCTCAAGAAAATGATTGAAGATTGAATATAAATTTGAACACATGAATAAAAATATCATGTGTACATGTGTAACATGTATATATAGACACACCTGTGAACATCCATTAACAGATTATTTTCATGGCTTAATGTCATTTTGCACCATTCAACAACTTGATCAGCAGATTCAAATCAATCGGCATGAGGGTTCATTTGATACCTTCGAAGTGCTCATTTTACACATGCCCCTACACCATCGTGCTCTTCTTTTCCATGACCAGTCTCAAAAAAATTCCAACAATGTGTAATGTTTTATTTTTTATGAAGATGACAAAACCATTAGAATTATTGTGAATATTTGAACTGACCCACACACACATCTGACCATATCCAATGTCGATCGAATTTGATCCTGCATTCTTTCAATGAATCATAAAATTTATCAAAACAATGTTGTACATGATGTGTGTTGTGTACTCGATCATCACTTATATAAAAGTGATATTCTTTAATAGCATGCCGATTGTCATTGGTGATTTCTATGCTATCAAGACTCCATTGAGCATGTCTATATAGAACGTGGACAAATATAGTGACTTGATCAAAATGATAATATTCACTCTGTATTTTTTTTTGTGCAACGAATGTGTAATTCACTGCAAAATCAACTACAAACAAAATTGTCCCTGGTGGAAACACTTCACGGGATTGCTTGAATTGTATGTATTGCCATCGAGCTCTATGTGAATGTTTGGTGTATTTATACATTTCTTCCTCAAACTTCCTCAAACAATCTATCACACATATTTTATCTACTTTCAAATCAATCCTTTTGGAAATAACATTTGAAGAATGTGGAGCTGTGCTGTTGATATATTCATATATCTTCCAATTGACTGTTATATTAGAAAATGATTAATCATTCATATGAATAGGATACTTTGAGTGAAACAAAATTAAATTTCCACAACGATCACATTTCTTTCCACCAACACATTTTTTTTGGTAAAATAATTCATCACCTTGTCTTTCACATAAAATTTCAGATATAAAAGCACAAAATGTGGAAGGAGGAGGTGAACTTGGCCATAACGTTTTACCAAAACCAAGAAAAGTGTCATAATATAACTCAAATTCCACATGATAACGACAACAACAAGCGTCACGGACAATGATGGGTTTAACAAACCATGGTTTTTGTTGCAGAAATGTCTTGATGGAAATTTGAACTTCTTTGTGCTCTTATTTGAACTTATTGAACAATTCCATTTGTGTCATTGGAATATATGTTTTGGATGTTATTCATATTTTTTTCATGCTATTTTTCATTGCAACACATCCCTTGTATGTGGTGAAACACGAGATTCTGTCAACCAAAAATTACAGGCCAATTCTTTAACATTTTCTGCAAGTCAATCTTTATAGGGTTGTCTAGAAATCGCTATCCAACAAGCAAGTTCATCATTTGCATCTATTTGCAATCAAAATTTTCTATGTTTGTACAATGGTTTTCTTGACGTTCACATCATTTTTTTCTGTTTTTCGTGTCAAACAATATTTTATATTGCTAGATGAAACAACTGTTGTTTGTATCACTCTACATGCAACACTGACATCTTTTTTTCGATATTTTCCAAAATCTTTTAATACACTAGCTATATTGTCAAATACATTCTGTTTCACCTTTGTATCTTTTGTCGACTTTGGAATACCCAATAATGATGTAGCTTTTTTTAACTTTCTTGACTTTATTAGAAAGAGTAAAAGTTGATCTTGTACTGTTAGTGATTCATCTTTGAAAAAAATATTATACATATTCTTAGTTCGATATATTATATAATGCTTAGCTTATTTCTTCCCAAATTTTCCAGTATCAACATTTTCTAATATTTCATCATCAATGTTGATAGATTCTCCTGCATATTTCAATTTAAAGTTATATTAAAAAACAAAACCCGAACATAAATTCACTAAACTATATACAATTGTTCATGTTGTATTATCTAAATTTATGTACATAACTATAGGTGATTCATCTTCTTCTTCAATTTTGGTTTCAACGTCTTCATTGATGTTATAAGACAATTCTATTTATGTTTTTTGAAAAACATCAAATTGTAATTACAATCAATTATGTTAAACAATATTTTAAATTTGAATTCTATACTTTTAATATAGAAAATACATGCATACCTGGTTGGACTTCTTCTTGTTGAAAATATCTATTTACATTATCATTGTTTCTTTCTTCAATATTTGCATGTTCTCGTTTATTTCTCCAATAATGCTCTTTCCTTTGATTGTTATGGTGAATTTCATCTCGAGTGCAATCAAATTTTCTCTTGCGCAAACTTTTGTTTCCCATGAGTATAGTTATCTGTAAATTTTTTTAATAAAATCAACATTTCATAATAGTCTAAGAAAAACTTCATTCTCACAAAAATTATTAAAAAGCAATATCAATAATTTTATGTTCAACAAAGGCTTGACCTTGAAAAAATTCTCAACATTTATATTTCAACATATAAATTGTTATTGCAATAAAAACTTGAACTTATTTTTTTTTGCATTCAAAACATTACCTTGTTCAACAAAAACAAAAAATATGATTCAAAACTTTGTTTAGGTGTTCAACAAGAGATGAATTGTGTTAAATGTGTTTGGAAGAAAGTGTATTTATAGTATTTGGCATGAAATGAAATGATATGACATGTCTTTTCATTATTTCCAGCCGACATAATTCTCTCACCCATATTCTGGCCGAAAAAAGGTTTTTTCAACGGAAAAGGTAGGAAACCGTTTAATTTTAACGGATTCCATTAGAATTTCGTTTTTCGACCGAAAGAAATTTTTTTAGACCAAAAGATTCTTTTGACTAAAAACCAACAAATGGGACTATTTGCAAAAACTAGAGAATTCCCTCTAGCTTACCTAAACTTTGGAGGTTGCAGAGTCTGAAAAATAATTAGAATTTGGTTTCGAAAATGATACCAGCATTTGCAAAATTGAATCTAATTTCAATTCCTATAATTTGTTTTCATTTTCATTAATTTTATCTAATTTTATTTAATTTTCTTAAAAAATCACTGCATAATATTTTCAGCTGACATTATGATTCAATGAAATGAAATATCTGTATCTCTAAATATACATAGTGAAAATTTTAGAAAAAATTATATTCATAATCATTAAATTGTTATTTTCAAAAGGGTATTTTTAGATTTTACTTTTAAGTAAAAATTAAGATAGATACAAGGTGGGGAAAAACTTGTTTTTAAAATATGCAATCTTTTTAGCTTGGTCAACTTAAAAAAATTCTAGAAGTTATAATATTCATCCATTAGATTCAAAATTATAGTCATAATAAAATAGAGTCCTTGTAGATTGTTGCAGTATATTTCGTTTGTTAAAAACAAAATTTTAATAATAGATACATTGTTGGGGGAAAAAATAACTCATTATCATTCCTTTCATGTTTAAGGAACATACTATTAAACAATTGTCAATTTGACATATCAAATCTCAATAAAAAAAAAATTGAAAAATAGTTAGTGGAAAGGTAACAAAATTATTCACAAGTTTTGTTTTTACTATAGAGTGAAATTCTAAATAAAAAAAATACTTTGGTATATGGGAAGTTGATGAATTTGTGAAAATATAGTTTTTTTTATCATAAAACAAGCAAAATAGACACCCATCTTCATGATTTCACCCATTTAACTATGCTAGTCATGTTGAAGACCAACACCCATCCTTTGCAAGTCATGCTAGGGGGGAAATTCCAGTCACTTCTAGTCATACTAGCAATAGGTCTGTAGCCTTTGTGAGTCATGTTATAGACCGATGAGAAACCTCTGCAAGTCATGTTGGAGATGTGCAACCAACCACTGTAATTCATGTGGGGGTCACAAGTCTCGTCAATGAGAATCATACGAGTGATATGTCAACAACCTCTGCTAGTCATGTTGGGGACAAGAAACCAACCACTGTTATTTATGTTGGGGCAATTAATTACATTGAGAAACCCAAATGGATAAGACATCAGCCTAAGTTCCCTTGTAATCTTTGCAAGGGAGATCATCTTACTCATTTATTCCCTAGCCTTCCAGAGGCATGAATATTGTGGTCCATGTCTGTAATCTCTTCTGATTCTTAGTCTTCTCAGGTTTCCTCGCATCCTATTCAATGGGTGGATGAAAAAGTGGTCATGCCAATGCAATCTTTGACTGATCCCACTCCTATTTTGGGAGGTGATGTTCCTTTATACCATGTTGTCTCACAACCTATTCAGCGAGTGGTTGAGAAAGTGGTCATACTGATGCAATCTTTAGCTGATCCCACTCCTCTTTTGGGGGGTGATGCGCCTTTAGACCATGTTGTCTCGTAGCCTATTCATCCAGTGGTTGAGGAAGTGGTCATGTCGATGCAATCTTTGGTTGATCCCATTCTTCTCTTGGAGAGTGTTGAGTCTACCAATGTGGTCATGCTGATGCAATATTGGATTGATCCCACTCTTCTCTTGGAGATTTTCAAGTGTACCAAAGTGGTCACGTTCATGCAATATTTGGCTGATCCCACTCTTCTCTTGGAGAGTGATGTGTCTACCTACTATGTTTTTATCATTTTCGGTTCAGTACTTTTAGAACAAGGGGGTATTCCGCTCACTTCAAGCACACCCCCTCCAAGTCCTAGGATGGTTTCCTTTGATTGGAATGACCTTGTTGAGCCTCACCTTCCTTATTCTGCACCTTTTCAAATAAGGGTTGAAGTTAATTCAAAACATATTTACCGATGTATTGTAGATGAAGGAACCTCCACAAGTATTTTATCCTCCTTGGATTGGAAATCTTTGGGTTCTCCTGAGCATGTGATTGCTTTGCATGAGTTGTTGGATTTTGACAGATGTCTTAGTGAATATTTGGGGATTCTTCCTTAGGTTCCTATCTCATTAGGTGGGAATATTGTCCTTGTCGATGTTATAGTGGTGCAAGGCCTGTTAGATTTCAATATGCTTCTCGGGTATGGTTATGTATATGCTATGGACATTGTGGTGTCTATGATCTTCCGAGTGATGCATTTCCCTCACAATGGAATCATTTTCACTATTGACCAGTTGGCACTTGATAATCACCATCCTAATTTTCCATTAGTTGAGGTTGCCCCTTTATATGTTCCTAATATCCGTGTAGAATCTACCCCGCCACAGGTAAATTATGTGGCGTCTTATCCTCGGTGTTCAATTTCTCCTGAGTAGGAACTTGTTCAATCATGTTTTCCTTCTTAAGACTTGGTCTCAACAATCGATATGTTGGTTTATCTAATGGGGGATTGGGAGCCTTTGCTTCCCCCTCTTAGTCCAAATGATCTTGAGTTTCCTTTTGAGTCTTATCTCGTTGTTTGTAGATCCTCAAGCCTTTGTGCTTGTGATTCTTCGTTGATAGACTATGTCAGTCCTGGCCAGAACTTCCATCGTCATATATAATATGGTTAGTTTTATTTTCCCTTTGGGATTGTTGACCCTCCTCATTCGTGTGATTTATCAAATATTGATTTTCCTTTGGATGAGGCTATCCTTGAAGCCATGACTATAGTTTCTATATCGTGGGAAATATTATACCATGGTTTGTGTTTTCTTCCCTTTTGGGAGAATTTCCAGGTTGACTATTGAAGAGACTCTTGGTCAAAGCCTAGAAACGAGATCTACTTGAACCAGTGATATGAATGAGCTATAAGGCTGTACGATGCCTTGTACCATATTGTACAATCCAAGTTTGTTTTTTTCAAGTTTTGTATTCAATAGCACCTCTTATTTTTCTCAAGTTTCTATCTATATTGGATTTATTAACTTCTAGATGAGTGTTATTTGCCTTATATGCAGGATCTTGGAGACATTTTTCTTGGACATTTGTTCATTGTATCGATATGTTCTAACAGGTATTGAACTAGAAACTGGCATATAGGTTAGATTTTTCCTTACTTGCATTTTTTCATTATCTGTTTCCTGGTTCATTTGGCCTTAGGATCGACCCCACTGAATTGCGAAACTAACCTTCCTTACTTATCAATGTGTTGTACTTTATGTGGTAGAGCCTTCCTTCCATGAGAATCCTAGTTAGAGCCTTTTGACATTTGGTGCCCATGCCAAAGTACTTCATAGGAATGGGAGTCCTTTTATTCCCTCCATGACTATGTGTTGAAGCCTCATTCTTCTTCATCTTTTTATAGCCTATACCCAAGGGACTCCCTATGAGCATGGTTTGTTGTCTTTCGAGCTCGCTTAAAATTTGAAAGCAAAATCTAACGAGAGTTTATTTATTGTTTTCGGTCTCATCTGGATTACTTAAGAAAAGAAGCCCCCCTGGAGTCTTCTTTAAGCCTTTTTCAAACTCTCTAAATATGAAAATATTGTTGAGAGATCTTGTTTCCCTTCACTCTCATCAAACTCAAATTTGAAGGCACATATGTCTAGCAGTAGGTTACCCCTTTTTCGGTTTGGACTATTAATTTATGAATAAAGGTATGCCCTAGGATCTTCGGTTTGCTAGGAGAGTATTATAAGAAATAAGTTTAACCATTTTTTGGGCTTGAGGGAATAAAGTTTTGAAAAAGATCCATTCTCCTTGGTTTTGGTTTATCTCTTTTTTATGCCTTGGAGAGTATGTATGAAAAAGGAACCCCCTCAAAGTCCATATTTAATATATTTTTAGACTCCCGAAATATGAAAATATCACTGAGTGACCTTGTTCATTTCACACTCGTTAAGTGGTCCAGAAGGAATATATATTTGACATAAGTTTAACCCTTTTTCCAGCCAATATATTATCTAGGAAAAAGGTTGTGAGTCCATAGTTAAGCTCTTTTCAAACTCCTTAAAATTGAAAATATAGTCAAGTGATCTTGTCTCAATCAAACTCATTAAAATGGTATTGAAGAGACATCCTTTTGGTATAAGTTTAACCCTTTTTCAAACCGATTGGACTAATTACGAAAAAGGAACACACTGTAGTCGTCTTTTAGTGTTTTTCAGACTCTCTAAACATGAAAAACCAATGATGTTACCTTCTCTGGGCTCATAAAAACTCACATGGAAGGAGTCTTGTTGTGTCATAGTTAATCACATCGCATGTCTCATCCTTGCGTATTTGGCCTAATTCCGACTTCATGTTGTTGTTAACTAAACATTCAAAGCATTCCTTAAATTCAATCCTTGTAGCATTGTTTTTCCTTGCGACCTGACACCTTGACCAATGGAGGAATTTTTCTCGAGTGTCCTTATCCTGCACATGTCTCCTTGCACCAAGCATCAGTATGTTCCATGTTCTTAGAACTAGTTTTATTTCGTGTGACACTCGTTCTTCCTTTGTAATGTATCATTCTTTTATTCATTGTCAATCTCGTTAAAAATTTGAAAAAGACAAAAAAATAAAATATTCCAAAAAGAGGGGATGAGATAAACATTCCTTTTTTTTCCAGCAAGATAGTCCGCCTTGGAAAAAGAACATCCTTACGTTTGTTCTCCAAGCATTGGCATCTAGTATGACATTAGGAAGTTGTTCTCGCTACATAGATCTGTGTCCTCCTCCATTTGGTTACTCTTCCAAGCATATGGAGAGTTTGTGGTGCCTCTTGTATCACCGACTTATGTCAATATTACACTGCCTGAGTCTCATAATTTTGTCATGATTTTGTCCAAGGGAAGTTTTATCCAACCTGAGTTGACCATTCTGTAGTTTTTCTCTAGACTTTCATGAGTCGACCATCCTGAGAGTTTAGTCAAGTTCGGATTCAAAATATATGAAATTTTGTGCTTGATGATCAAGATCCTACAGTCTTTCCTTGACAACATGTCGAAGACCTCATGGTAGTGAGTCTTACACTCATATTTTACTCCTACCTGATTTTTGAAGATATTCAAGTTTTTGCTCGATCTATGACCTCCTCATATCCAGCCACATGCATCCATACTTCTTGAACATACATATTATATTGTACTTGTATATCTTCAAATTATTCTGATTTGTATACCTGATGTGTATTTCTCACAGATACACTTTATCTAAACATGTATATGACATGGATCTCCAATGTAATTGATTGGAAACCATGATTAGTACATCCCAAGCATAGGTATTCCTGCCTCAGAGATATTATCATTGTTTTGCAAATGCCATTCTCTCGAACTCTAGTCTTGGGCTCACTCGAGTTCGTGCCTTCCCACTGTTAAAGATATTGTAATGTATTTTGGCCATCAGTTTATCTTCACACATTATGGGGCATCTCTTATAGTCCAAAATTTTGTTAAATATGCATACATGGGATTGGCCTTTCCACTTACATAATTTTCCAAATTACTGCTAAGGCTTCTTCTTAGAAAACTATTTTTTGGAGTTTTAGGACCTATCTCCAACATGACTCGCAGAGGTTGGTGATTGAACTCTAGTATGAATTGCAGGGACTAGTTTCATTCCACTGGCATGAATTGCAGAGGCTGGTTACTGGTCTTAAACATGACTTGCATAGGTTGATGACCTATCTCCAACATGAATCACAAAGGTTTGTGATTTCTTATTCTTATTCTTCCTCTTTATATTTCATTTAGTCTTTCAGTTACTAGTAGCTATAATTTCATCAGAGAAGGTAGAAGGAGGAGGAGAATACTTTGTTGAAGAAGGAACATCAACATGATGCCCATGACATAAGGTGCTTAACTGAGAAGCGTTAAGAGAATTCAGGAAATTTGGAATGGTACCCAACCAAACCGATATTCCCACATTCAACCCAGGAATGTACAACA
>JASDQU010027590.1:16679-28285 GCA_032191745.1 Picea mariana
CTTGTATTTCTGGTTAGAACTTTGTAATTGTTCTTTGATCTGACTATGGAGTCTCTTCATTTCAGCAGCAAAATCCTCTGCTCCAACACTTCTGATCTCTCCCTATTCCAAGTCCCTTAACTCATACACTCCCCTGGGTTTCATTCCATAGAGTATTTGGAATGGGCTCCTTCCAGTACTTCTGTTTGGTGAGTCATTGTATGCAAATTCTTCTTGTGGAAGAATCTGATCCCACTGGTTATGGTGTTTAGTTACAAGGCTTCTCAATAAGTTTCCCAAACTTCTATTTACCACCTCAGTCTACCCATATGTCTGAGGGTGATAAGCTAAGCTGAAGAAAAAATATGTCCCCATCTTCTTCCACAATGTCCTCCAAAAGTGACCAACAAATTTTGTGTCTCTGTCTGAGACAATGCTCCTGGGTAGACCATGAAATCTCACAACTTCTCTGAAAAATAGATTTGCAACATGTGTTGCATCACTAGTCTTCTGGCATGGGATGAAATGTGCCATCTTTGAAAACCTATCCACCACCACAAATATGGAATTGAAACCCCTTTGTGTTCTTGGATATCCCAACACAAAATCCATGCTTATTGCATCCCAAGGCCTCTCTGGTATTGGCAATGGTTGATACAATCCAGTGTTCTATCTTTTCCCCTTTGCATGTTGGCAGATCCTACATTTGTTCACAAACTTTATCACCTCTGTTCTCATACCTGGCCAATAGTATGAACTTCTCAATTGTGAAAATGTTTTATCATGGCCGAAATGTCTAGCCAATCCTCCACTATGCTTCTCCTTCAGAAGATTGTCCCTCATTGAGCATCATGGTATGCACAATTGATTTCCTCTGAACAAAAATCCTTCTTGAACCATATACTCTATCCATTGACTTCTATCTCTTAGTACAGGGCTTGTACATGCTTCGTAGGCCTCCTTGAAATCTGTATCATCACAATACATATCCTTAAGGTGTTCAAACCCCAAGGTCTCCATCTGGAATTCTTGCAGAATTAAACATCTCCTGCTTAACGCATCAACAACTTTGTTAGCATTCCTAGCAATATGTTTTATGACAAAAGTAAAATTTTGCATAAATTCAACCCATTTTGCATGCCTCTAATTTAGTTTTTCTTGTCGTGTTATGAATTGTAAATCTTGGTTATCGTTGTACAAGACAAACTCTTGCGGGACAAGATAATGCCTCCATTTCTTCAATGCTTGAATTATGGCATAGAACTCCTTGTCATATGTGGAGTACTTCCTCTTAGTCTCATTCAACTTCTCTCTGAAATAGGAAATAGGTCTGTTATCCTGACTCAAAAATGCTCCTATTGCAACTCCACTTGCATCACATCTTACCTAAAATGTCTTCCCAAAATTTGGCAAGACGAGAATTGGTCGTTCTGTTATCTTCTCCTTCAGTATATTGAAGATCCTTTCAGCCTGCTCTATCCATTTAAAATACTTGTGCCGCTTCTTCACTGTATCCATCATTGGTGCACAAATTCCACTGAAGTCTCTAATGAACTTTTTGTAGAAACTTGCTAAACCATGAAATCTCCTTACCTCGAACATGCTCCTTCCATTCCCTGATTACTTTCACCTTTTCTGGATCCATCTTCAGTTCATTCGAAGAGATCACAAAACCCAAGTAAATGAGCTATGTCTTCATAAAAGAGGACTTCTTCAGATTGATCAACAACTTCTCATGTCGTAGCCTCCTCATTACTAGCGTTAGGTGTCTCAAATCCTCCTCTTTAGTCTTGCTAAAAATCAGTATATCATCCAGATATACAACCACGAACTTACCAATGAAATATTTTAGAATTTGCTTCATCAGCCTCATAAAAGTGATCGGGGCATTCATTAAGACAAATGGCATAACCAGCCACTCATACATACCTTCATTCATCTTAAATGTTGTTTTCCATTCATCACCTTCTCTCATCCTGATCTAGTGATATCCACTTTTCAAATCTATCTTAGAAAAGAAATTTGCTCCACTTAAGCAATCCATTAAATCATCCATTCTCGGTAAAGGAAATTTATACATAATGGTGACCTTGTTGATGGCTCTAGAGTCTGTGCATATTCTCCATTCTCCATCTTTCTTTAGGCTTAACACAGTTGGTACTGCGCATGGGCTCAAATTTTCTCTGACCAAACCCTTATCCATCAATTCTTGGACTTGGTTCTTCACCTCCTCATTTTCTCGAGGTGTTAATCTATATGTTGCCTTGTTTGGAAGGCTTGCTATTGGTATCAAGTTGATATGGTGGTTGATACTCCTAATGGGTGCAATGAGTTTGGCAGATCATCCACCACTATATCAACAAAATTATCCAGCAGCTCTTGAACTTCTTCAGTCAAATCATCCATTGATGTACTCATAAGGATGACTCTGTGATTCCTCACGATAGTTAACTACATCTCCTATTCTTCCTTGACTTCTTTTAGGAGTTCCTTCCCACTCATGAGAAGTATGCTTGTGCTGGCTTTCTCTTTCGCTCTCTTCTCCTCCATTGGCAGCAACATATGCATCCTACCATTCTTCTCCAATGTATATGTATTCTTCCTTCCATCGTGAATGAAATTTCTGTCAAACTGCCATGGTCTTCCTAACAAAATGTAGCATATGTCCATGGGAATTACATCACATGGGATTTCATCTTTATATCCTCCTATTTTAATTTCAACCAGGCATTGTTTAGTGATCATTACCTGGTGTCCTTTTTGCAACCATGAGACTTTGTATGGCCTTAGATGTGCAGTTGTCTTCAGCTCCAATTTCTCCACCATCTCTGTGGAAACTAGGTTGTTAGTACTCCCACTTTCAATGATCACCTTGCATTCTTTATCCTTAGTCTTGCAAGCTGTCTTGAAGATACTGTTTTTTTCTGTACTGGCTTTTCAATTTCTACCTCTGGTTTTAAGAGAACTTTTCTCAACATCAGGGATGATCCATCCTCTGCTCCTTCTGTTTCAACATCTCATCACCATGCTTCTGAAATGTGAGCTTCTCCTCCTTCCTTCTTCTTCTCGAGACATTCCCAAGACATGTGCCCTATCTTTCCACAGTTAAAGCACCTTACTCCTCCTCTACCTCTTCCTCTAGAAGAGTTTCTTCCACCACTCTGTCTCCCTCGTGAACTTCCTCCTCATTCTAAGTGATTGTATGGTTTCTCAGCCTCACCCTTAGATTGATGTTCTTTGTCATGGTTAAATCCCTTTCTTTTGCTTAGGACCGAGCTTTTACCTCTTCCTTGCTAGTTTTGTTTTCTGGCCATCTTCTCCTCTGCCTTGAGTGCAAACTGATAAGCATCTTCCACAGTCCTGATTGACATCATGCTGAGCTTGTCCTAGATCTCATATCTCAAGACATTTATATATCTGGCAAATTTCTCTTCATCCCTCTCCCGTTGTCTAGTTCTGATGTTCAGCTGGTAGAACTCCTCGGTGTACTCTTTGACTGTCATCCCTTTCTGTCTCAGGTTTTGTAGCTTCTTGAACAGATTGATCTAGTAGTCTTTGGGTATGAAATTAGCCTTCAGTTTGGATATCATCTTGTCCCAACTCTTTATGCTTTGTTTGCCTTTACTTCTCTCATCCTGTAGTTCATCCCACCACAGTGCTACATGCCCTTTTAGCTGGGTGACTGCCTGCTTCATTTTCTTCTCCTCATCGACGTCTTCATAGTCTAAGTGTTTGTCCATGGACCTTATCTAGTCCAACATTTCTTCAGCATCTAGATTTCCCTCATACACGGGGACCTCTATCTTAGTTCTGCCTCCCAATTTGGCAACTGCTCTCAACAAATGTTCTTCTGTAGCATCCTCTCCTGTAGCTTTTTCAACCTCAACCTCTTCACTTTCTGCATCACTGACATCCCCAACGTCAGGTGCTCTTCTCTATGTTGCTTCCATTGTTTCCAATTGGGCACGAAGCTCTCGCATATCCCTTTCTACAACACGGTTGGCTAAAGGCGGATCTCGTCTTCTTGGTGACATTGTGTCGACTATCTGTCACACACAGAGTAAAGCTCCGAGTCATCTATCTCCTTCTTTTCCTCCTTTTTCTGAAGTCTACAGATGAAAAAATTAGGCTCTAATACCACCTGATGCAGACCCCCTATCCATTTTAAGGGTTGCATGACCTCCCGGTCAGGATCTTCTGATTCCGGAGCCAAAATGGCTCTTCTGGTTCCAAACTGGAATCCTTTGAATGAACACACAGGTCCCCCCACAAATGCTTAGTTGGCTTTTCCAAGCGCCAATCGTGAGCTCCCATAGCACACGACCAAGAGCCGTGACCTTTTGCTAAGCTAAAAATGGTGCTTGTTGTGGACCGGAACTTCACAAGTCAAGCATCCCATCCCTTTGTCCTTCAAACCCCTAGTTGCTGAAATGCCGAAATATCATGGGCCGGGACTTCACAAGTCAAGCGTCCCGTCCCTTCGTCCTTCGAACCCCAGTTGTCGAAATTCCGAAATGACCCAGCACCTATTCCTTTGGGTTTTTGCGTTTCGCGAAATCAGAATGCAAGGGATATCTCTACTCCTTGGAATCCCCGGTTGTCGAAATGTCGAAATGTCCCTGTGCCTATTCTTTCAAGTTTTCGCATTTCGTGAAACTTGGGTGCAAGGGATATCTCTGCTCCTTGGAATCCTCGGTTGCCGGAATGTCGAAATGTCTCAGCGCCTGTTCTTTCGGGTTTTCACATTTCGCAAAATCTGGGTGCAAGGGATATCTTTGTTCCTTGGAATCCCCGGTTGCCGAAATCCTGATGACCTAAGATCTACGGCTCAAATCTCTCTCGGATTGATGACCACACTTATTTTGGCGTTTCTCGTTTCACGAAATTAGGATACAAGGGATTTCTCTGTTCCTTGGAATCTCCGGTTGTCGAAATGTTGGAATGCCGAAATGTCAAAAGCTCGAGGCACTTGATCAACGGCTCACAATGTCCTCCAGATCTACAGTCAGATCTCTTCCCCGTCACTGACCTCCTCCCAACTCCACTTGATCCAACGGCTTGTGGTATTCGCGACTCTCCTCGAGAGTTCTCCACTGTCTGTTCAGATCTTCGAGATCTCCTCTCCTCGATCTACACAGTATTAAAGTTTGTGCTCCTACCTCAAATCAGACGGTCTATGGGATTCTCCACCACGATCCAATGCTTAACGGCGTTCTTCCTCTTGAGCTTTTACTCGCTTCAAACTTAGAGATTTTCTAAGTCTTCAAAGAATCGATCTTTGTTCCTTCCAGGGAATGAGTTCCTGGATCTCGATAACACTTTCCAAAGCGTTATCCCTCCTGAGCTTTGTCTGGTTCAGACTTCGATTTCTCGTGCACTCCTTGCATTTGAGGGATTTCGATAACTCAGATCCACGGTATTTCTCATAGATAAATTCCTCCTGATCTCCTTACATTCCTCTCTGGCTCGATGCACACCTTGCAAATCTTCTAATGAAGAGAAACAATTGAAATTGAAAAAACTCACAGTTCCATCCACTTGTTCGTGTAAATAGAAATGAAAGGAAAATGCACACAGTCCACACACCATACATTTGGATCAATTTTCCATTCTGTTATATTCACAAGTGCCCAATGGATACATAATACATTCAAAATTACAGTAACTCAAAACACTGAGATCTCCGGCTAACTTGCAGTTCGCTCTTACAGCTAATTTCTCTTTGTCTTGCCTCTCTCTCTAACTGGGTGTACAAACTTCTACATAACTCAAAAATGTTTCTAGGGTTTCCCTGGCTACTTTCCTACTCTAAAATTCATCCTACGCTACCTTAGTTCAGTTTTATTCCAGAGCCGAAGTGGAAACTCCTACTTTGCTTACAATTTAAAAACTTGTCTCAAAGGGTAAAATTTGGCACCGATTCAAGCATGCCTCCAACGGTGAATTACGGCATTGAGTGGAGGCAGATTCTGAAATCGGTTGTAACTGCCCACATTGAAGTTCTGGAAGAAATCTCATGTGTTGAGTGGTCCCACCTCTGTGTGCTTCCCAATGATGCTCCTGCATCAATTTGAATTGAATAGAAACATCGACTAATAGTGTGCGGGTACTTATGCAACACCTCTTTAAGAAACCTCTACTTATTGCATTATATATTTATTTTTATCTTTAACATTGTTTTAAATATTTCACAGTCCCAATTTTATAATAATGTGGGAGATTGATTGTTGAGGTTGATTTTATTTGGGTGGGAATCGGTTTTTTTTTATCATTAACAATTTTTTAAATATTTGGGGGTTCTAATTATATTATAATGTGGCAGGATGATCGTGGAAAAGGGAAAGCCGCAGAACATGTAAATGATTATCAATTTCCACTTTCATTTTACATGAATTTTATTATTTTCTTATATAATTTTACTGAAATAACATTGTTTTTGTTGAAATTATATGTAGTCGGCAGGCCATGTTGATCATGATTCTGCCGATGAGGATGGGTTGTATTCATCCCCTGATCCGATGGTATTAATAAAAAAAATATCATTAAAGCAAACAAGGAACTTACTAGCTTATTAGATCGTCCAGATCAAACTCCTGACATCCTAGAAAAGATCAATCTCCTTATGTCACAACTTAACACATATAAGGTAATAACCATAATTTAAAGTGTTTTTTTCTAATGTACTCATATGTTCAATTATGAAACTTTGTTCTTTAACTTTTGCATTGTCTCACGAAAAAACATTTTCTTTTTTATAAAGAGATTTTTGGAGCCTGCTCAACTCGGTGTTGGTAGTAGTGGCGCTGCAAAGATGCTACAGAGTCCTGATGTGGGAGGTCATACATCTGCTAGAGTACTATTTACTTCTCCATCTTCCACACCTAATTTAGATAGGAGCCATGACACACACCTCCAGACATCCACACATCAGTCAGATTCTAGAGATGGTGACAGAGATGAGGCTGGTGATGTGGTTGACATGGTTGCATTTCCTAGAGCTAGATGTGTGACAAGCACGAGGACCCTTCTGTGCACATTTTTGGTCGATAATAATGGACTTCCATTAAAACAAATAAGACTCCCAGGTAGTTTTAATTCATATTTTAATTGTTTCATGTTTTCCATCTCATACACAAATCATCTAGATTATTAATTTTAAATTAATAATCATATCTTTTTATGTGTAGGAAATGACCATTTTTATAGGCACCTAGAGAGCAAGTCCTTGTTGATTTTTGGGGAAACCTTACGCATGAGGTGTAATTTACAGAATTCCAACCTCAAAAAGGAACTTATGGATTATCTTGAAGGCCTCTTTGGAGTAGACACGTTCAATAAAAAAGAGGTCACCTCTGCAGCAGGAGAATATTTAAAATATACGCGGGATGTTTATAGATGAAGCTTGGCAAGAAATCCTAGGTATGAGTGTCCTCCCTCAATTCCAGAGAGGGAGTGGAAGGCAATCATTGATGATGCAAAAGAGAAGATTTTGAAAAAATCAGGAGAAAAAAATAACTGATACACCAAGGTAAATTACAATATTTTGATTTCAATACCAGCTTTAATTTTCTTTAGATCTAAATAAAAGTGTGGTTATATATAACATACTTGAAATTTTTGATGATAGGTTTTCTGACACTTCAAAGGAAACCAAAGCAAGGATTTCCAAACATGGCCAACACAAGCTAGGCCAAGGTGGCTACTTTAGGTTACAGTCACGAATCGTAAGTACCCAAACATATTAAGAATATTATTTGTATCACCTTACAAATTTGAGGTAATTGCAGCCAAAAACATTAAAAAATCATACCCTTATGCAATGCAGAGCGACGACTTCGGAACTGAAACCACGAAGGAATACCTCCAACTTGGTTACAAGTACGGTTATAAATTTGTGGTTGATCATAGGAAAAGCATGGGGAAGACCCCAAGATCCATTTTGCAGGATAAGGTAAATAAAAATCAGTCCACATTAACCTTTAATTACTTATAAAATACGTAAATGTTTGATATTGTCCATAATTTATTGTCTTACTTTGTTTTAATCAGGGGAGAAGCACTATCAATTAAACCATTAGTACTGGAAAATAGAGCATTGATAGTGAAATGCAGCCAAAAGATCATGGTGCTCTCCATCATCCCCATCCCAGTGGGGTGCATCCCCAATATGTTCCTGTGACTGAGGCCCACGACAATAAAATGGATGTATATTAATCATATACCTAATAATTATGTACTTATAAATTTCGTACTTATAAATTTTGAAGTTTCAATGGCAGAGAATGTCATAGTTGATCCTCCTTGACTTGGAGATCAGGTGAATAGGGAATCCATTCCAACGGTGTCGACTAGAGGACCAGGTAAATAATTACATTGCATAGTTTTTTTTTTTTTTAAATTTTAATGAACTACTTCAATGATATTTAAAAATTGGCCATATAAATTTAATAATTTTTGTTTTTGTAGGTGATGGCCACTCAAAGCAGCATCCATGCTGTGGGTACAAGACCAGACGTACTCAGCATGAAAGGACTAAAACAACATCAGTTGTTGAAGAGCACCTAGTAAACAAACATGTGGAGTTGGATGAATTACTTAAGACCAGGAAAACACAAAAGAAGACTAAAAGAAATTGATGATGTGTAATAATTTTATAAGACAGTTAGATGTACATTATATAGCTGAACATGTAATGATGCATATAATGCATTGACATTATGGGTAATTTTTCATCTGATAATATACACAAGGCTATTTATATGGCTTGTATATATCTGTGAATGTAATTTTGTTATACACTTAATAATAATTTCAGCTTCTCTTAGACTTGGTATATATTGATTCAATACTCCTATGTTCTATTGGTTCTATTGGCCTTGACATACAATTTTTTCATCAATTTGTGGCTCCATGGATATCATCCTAGTGATTTGAATGCATTGGTAAACGTGAAATTTAAGAGATTGAATTGTTCAAGTTTGGATTTAAATTTTACATGTGTGTTTGTTTGTGGGTTTCAAGAGTTCCAAATTTGTATCTCTTTGTCTTTTAAGAATGGTAATCTCTTTGTATTTTAAGATATAACGTGAGAATCCAAGCAAGACCTGGTGCCTTGTGCTTGGGCTATGGAGTCTAGGCAACAAATAGAACTTGAATATGCAATATGCAACTTCCAAAATCTCGTGACATGATATATGCAACTTTGAAAGTATTGTGACATGTGACATGTGGAAAGCATATTTTCCAAGCAATGTGCAAAATTTAAACTTGGTGCAACATGAAAATATAAATTGTTAGGAAGATGCAATAAGAAGTTTTTGGAAGCTGTAAAAAGAACTTAAAAAATATTACAACTTGTGACATGCATCTTTCAAAATCTTGTGACATGTGACATCCATCTTTGAAAATGTTGTGACATGTGATATGCAACATGAAAAAAGCATCTATTCCATGCACATGAACTTTGAACTTGGTCTGATTTGTTAAATTTGAAATTGGTGTGACATGTGACATGCAAAACTTGAACTTGGTGCGACATGTGATATGTGAACTTTGAACTTTGTGTGACATGAAACATGCATCTTTTTGCAATTTGTGAAACACACATTTTATTATTTTCACCATAACTTTTGAACCATTTTTTTGTGTGTGTGATATCTACACCATTGTAAAGGTATTGTTAATATATGAAAGTTTATTGTTACAATTTTTATGAGATTACTTACCATTGTTTCAAATTCTAAAACTGAAAATATGGGCACATTGTCAATGGCCTAGAAACCCAATAACACAACATTTCAACTAATGTGTCCTTAAAATCATTATCAAAGTGACCAATTTCATATCCCATGAAAGGAGATTCAACTCAAGGAAGTAAATGTTGGAATACTGAGAGGGGGGGGTGAATCAGTATTACTCTTTTTCAATAATTAGCAGTTGCTTTTTATATTTTATTGATTATCACAATGAATCAACAATGAATTGTATGCAAAATAAATTATATAAATATATCTAACAACAATTACAAATTTTATAAAATATAGTGAAGGACACCAATCCTCTTTAGAGCACCAAATCTAGGAGACACCAATCCCCTTATTTAGGGCACCAACCCTAGGAAGCACCAACTCCCTCATATTTAGGGCACCAACCCTAGGAAGCTCCAACTCCCTTGTATTTAGGGCACCAACCCTAGGAAGCTCCAACTCCCTTATGTTTTACAATTTTCTTAGTAAGAATATGAATCCTTCCATGCTCCTCCCTTCCACCCTCACTGCACAAGTATCTTCATCTTTTCTTCTTGGAATTTGCTTCATCTTTTGATCTTCTGATTTGGACTACATAGACACCTTATTTTTACCACTCTTCCTCGTTTATATAATCTTCAAAATGGTGTGAGTTATGAAGAACTATGTCCTTTCATTTGGACCATCACACCTCTTCATTTAAATTAAACATAATCAATGTTTTATCATTCTTACCATGGAAACTTTTCATAAATTGATCACAGATATGGATCAATTTCATTTTTTTTTTAACTTGATCCTGAATCTCTGCTATTATCGCAGAAACCAAGTTCTGCAGAGGTGCTTCCTTCAAACCATTACATGTGACCGATAACACAAAACCATGGGCTTATAAACTTTAGCGACGTATTATATTTTTCCTTTTAAATCTCTTACCATATGACCAATGGTGGTATCCAGATGTTAGGTCAAACGAATGCTTGAGCGCTTATCAAAATCAACGGTCACGATTTAATATTCTGATGAGATGGATGACAGACGAAACTTCAGGACTTTCTACCTGTCAAATATTCTAAATAAGGTTTCGCCGAACAGATCGGACAGTTCACTTCTATTTCTTGGAACCAGATCAATGGTCATATTTGATTGTTACACTTACCCTTTCATTGCTTAATCCGATGGTTGGGACTTAATCAAGCACTGATATGGATGGCCACCATTTACTCTGGGACTTTGGCTATTCTACTTACACTATCCTTCCACTGTAATATGATCAACGGTTGAGAATACACCCAAAGTGATATTCAGATCAGACAACTCATGTCCACTTTGGGACATCGGCATTCAAGACTACAGGACTTAGGGCATCTGCTGGTGGTGAAACTCGCGAAATAAAACTCACGGAGTAACGTAACTTGCTTATGTCACTTGATAACGTGGCATGAGATGAGTGTATGCCACGTGTCACTCAAATTCATGATTTTCACATACCTGAAATGTCGATTTCAACTTGACACTTGTCATTGTCTAAATGTGTCGCGTGTCCTTGTTGACGTGGTCTGTCACATGTGCTTGTTGACGTGGTCTACCACATGTCCCTGCTGATGTGGTATGTTGATGTTGTCTACCACATGTCCTTGCTAACATGGTATGATGACGTAGATCTCCCAATGTGACACATATTCATCTCCTTGATCTAATGGTCATAATAGTATCCGAAGGGTATATCAGATCGATGGCTAAGAGTGACTTCAGAATTTCATCTTTCGGGACTTCGGGTATTTCGATATCTCGACTTCACAATTATTCTGAAGTGAGATTCTCAAAGTATAACCTCCTCACATATTTATACTCGAAGTGAATGATGCTCGTTTGATCAAG
>JASDQU010027590.1:36026-48298 GCA_032191745.1 Picea mariana
TTGTTACCTTTGATATCTTGACCAACACTCCCAATGTGTTGCCAATGTCCTCTAGTGTAAATTTCTCCTAGAATTCATGTGGTAAAGAATATATCATGATCCATATTGGTGATTTAGTAAATTCATTCTTCTTCTCTTTGCTCATGATTCATAATGAGCAAAAGAGACTAGTGGTGGTTGAACCTGATACCACCATACAGATTGGCAATGAGGATACTTCTACCCCAATAGAACAACACACAATTGGACCTTTTTTACTGTGGGACATCCTAATTTCATAGAGTGTATCTTCCCAGAGGAATATTACACATACTCTCACCCATCCATACTGCCAGTTCTCCTAGATACCAAAGATGAAATTCATGCCGATGATCTATCTTCTTTGATTCCCTTTGAAAGCAGCATGGGAGGAATAGGTATGTTTTGATTCACACTGATGATTATGTCAAGTTCTCTTTACTCCAATTCATATCTGAATTTACCTAAGGAGGAAGGAGGAACTATAAGAAATCTTGAGGGAAATTATTATGATTCTATATATTCCCAACCACCTTCAGCAGCAGAAAAGAAAGAATCTAATTTCACTTCCCTTATCAGTAACCATGAAATGTATTCCCAAGATTTCATTCAAGAAAAACCTTACATCTCTCATGCCACTACAGTATTTTTCGACCCTTGTCCATCGAGGATCATCCTTGGCTCCTCTTTTTAACTAAACCCGGATAAGTATTCAATGCTTTCGTCTATTAACAAAGATCACTGAGATGAATAAAACATAAATATACCCATGGAATTCTCAATAGGGAGTGTCATGGATTATTCTCAGGTCATTCATGTAACAAAAACTAATCCCCAATGTATCACCTTTTATGTATAAAAATATACAAGTTAATCAATTTCACGTATAATTCATGCGACGCTCTGACTGTAGTTACCCTAATTAATATCGAAAAAGGAGGCATCTCTCAGATTCTGAAATTTCACACCTACTTCTCATGCATTGACATGTATCGTAGATTGTATGTGGATCCTAATTTTGAGTACACCCTTAAAAATTCCTTCCATCCTTTGGATAATTAGTTTAACTATCTCAATCGGGTAACTTGTTTGGGAGGCTAAAATGAACATTCAACACATTGCACCTTATAAAGAAAAAATATTGGCTTATCTTGAGAGGGTTGATATGTTCTGCAACTCATATCCTGACCATCACATTTTCCATCATTTAGATGTCAATTCCCCCAAGGTAAAATCTTCCATATGTTTTCCTCGGCCAATTCCCCCAAGGTAAAATCTTCTATCTGTTTTCCTCAGTCAATTCCCCCAATGAGCGTGCCTAACTCTTCCATGACCTTCCTAAATTTTCTGGTCTCCTATTATAACCTTTACTATGATATGTCTCTACCTGGAAAAGTATTTCACCCTATAATTTTAACCCCTATTGAACTGGATTCTCATGGTTTGATATGGGATATACACATGGAAAAAGTGGAGCGTAGTTTATGTACCCTTAAGAAGATTGAAACCTCACCCTATGTGCTTCTCATGTAATAGGAAGTAAAAATTATGAATCGTGTCCATCATAAGACCAGTTCTTGCATTTTCCAGATATGTAAGGTCTACACTAAATTCTCTATCGAAAGTGATAGCTTGTTCAGAGACTGCATTGTCGATAATAAACCTAGTGATATTTGTGACCAGTTTCACATCATGCTTAACCTGAACCCTGAAGGATTATGGAAAATTGTTGATATAAATTATGTGCACCCAATATCACACCTATGTGAAAAGACCTTTCAGTTGGGACATGTGGTGATTTATGAACCTGGTTTTTTTTATGTTCTTCCTGGAAATTATAACAACCACACATTTCTTGTTTTGTCATGGGAAACCTTGGGTATGAGCCTCAACCACAATATTGTTTCCTCTTACACAAGTCCTTTGATCCATTTTCCATACATATCGGTAGACTTAGTGTTATATTAAAGTATCCTCTCTCACATTTAGTTCTCATTCAAAATGATTATAATATCCACGGTAAAGGTCTCAATGGAGTAGCACTTTTTATATACAATTTAGTAACGCTGCATTTTCTACTGCTAACCACCAGTGAATATATGGTTGCAATTTTGAGGATACTTGGATGGATGCTTTGTAATTATGAATTTATCTAAATGTATGCTCAGCCATTTTAGAATAGGAGTAGGGTAGATTAGATTAGATTTATTTATTTCATGCAATGTTACTTTCAACCACATCAAATTTCACAATAAATCCAACTATGAAATTAGTTTTAGTACATTGTACATATTGGCACATGGTCTCTATTATTCTTTTGATAATGAATTGTCATGTATTTTAATTTCTAACAATATTATCTCTATGAATATTCATCTAAGAAAGAAAGTGAATAAGGAAGAAGATCGACAACTCCTCTATCCTCCCCTCTTGAAACAACAACTCTAGAACATGGGAGGAAGTTCTCAATTATTCTTCTCGCTCAAATTTCCAACAGATTCATGATCCAATCCCTGCAATATCCTTGAAGGCGGATTAATATCTAAATAAATTGTAAGCCACTTTTAGAAATTTGAAAGGACGTGTTTGAAGACTTACGGTCCCCATTACTATCTCCCCTCGAGGGATAGAATTTTCACAATTTACGTTTTCACTCATAGTTTACCTCATAATAAGGTTTTCGCTTCATATACTTTGTGTACTTTAATTAAGTCAATTATTACTGCCAATATACTCTTCTCTCTCCTTATCAACTAATCATGTGTGAACTGATGATATCGACGACACAGATTCTCTTCGTACTAATCCTGGTTATATTTTTCTAAAACAATAATGATATTGCATCATAGAATTACCATCATATTAATTGGTAAGTGAGAGTGTTTGTTGGCCCTTGACCAAGTTTTGTGGAAACATTGGTCATGTTTGACCACTTTTTGGGACTTCAACAGGAGGGTCGAAGATGGAGCGCCCAGGCAGAGATGAGATCGCGGGATCTCGCTTGTTTTGCGGGCTTGTGGACCTAGCAAAGGGATTCTAGGGTTTATGTAATGGGTTAACGGTTGTCATCCCATGGGTTTACCCATGATTAGGCCTTATTGTAAATGTATAAATAAGTATCTAAGTAATGTAATAAGCGGAATGGTTGGCTATGTGCACAATATGTTGTAAGTGTTAATGTTGGCTTAGTGCAAAAGATTGTAAGTTTCCCCATGCAACGGACTGTGTAAGGATTTTTGCTAGTAAGGAGTTGTCTCTGTGCCTTGACTTGATTTTGGAAGGAGGATCTGGCGAGCTGTGCGCAAATATCCTGTCCTCTACGAAGTTTGGCTCTGTGGCTTTGTGCACAGGAGAAGAATAATGTAAGAAGTTTGAAGACTAATAAAGAAGAAGAAGAAATTGGTGGATGTAGCCCCACACTGGGGTGAACCACGTATATCCTATGTCTTGATATGCTTTGTGCGATGTGATTTATGTCGTTTATTTTCTTAGTGATATTATTATAATGAACACATCTAATGTTGTTGCTTAGTTCTTAATGGTATTGAGATGAAGGAATGCTAGATCTGAGCTAATGTTATGTGCTAAGTGATTGGAAGTTCTTGATCTTTATTGTTATTGCGTTGTTCTGTAATAAGGGTTAATATGCGATGTGAATGAGATTCTAGAACTAATGCATATTTTTGTTTAAGTACTTTGTTGAGTGTTGTAATCATAGATATGTGTCCCAGCTTGGTTGTAGACACTTGAGTCCTACAACCCCCCCTACCTCTCCCTCAGCTGAGACTTCATCTGCTTCGTAGGTGTTGCCAAAAGGGTCGGTAATTAGGGTTTTGTTGGTGCATTGTTGAAGTGTTGAACCCTGGGTCTGCCCCTGTGCCAACAAATGGTTCTTTTGCCAGGACCTGAAACTGTGATCGCTGGGAACTGAAGAAAAGAGAAATCTTTGTGCATAGATATGTTGTTGTAGTGCGCAATATTCTGATTGACTTGCGAATCTCTATGATAAGAAAGAAACATGATCTAAAGGAAAGAGGTAAGATCTTAAATCTTTGTGCTATGGTAAGGGTAAGATAAGTGGAAATTTTTTCTTTGAAAGTATGAATCTAGGTATGTTTGATAGATTTTTTCCTAGTCTGAAAACTAGCGCACAGTTGGAAGAAAGAGTTGATATGAATAAATTTGATAGACATAGAGAAAGATATGTTATTCCTATGCATAGAAAGAATTTTTGGACTAATAAGTGGATGCAGAAACCTAGAGAAAGTTTTGCAGATTGCAGGTCCAACACTGTGATCCCAACGCACAGTACAAGAGAGGTTGGGGATCATTTAAAAGAAAGAGAGGATTGACACTGTGTTATAACTACAAAAGACTGAGACATCTTGCTAAGGAATTCTTTGGTACATGTCCTATTTGTCTTTTTTGTAAAGCTATTGGTCATGAGGTTGAGGATTGTCCAAGAATGATTGCTAAAGTTGAAAAGATGAACATGAGACAAGAAAAAAATAAAGAAGGTCAAGAGACTAAGGACATGTTAGAGAATCATAAAGAAAAAGAGTTGGAATCTATGTTAGCAAAGTTAAAATAGGTAATGGATGATCACAAAGACATCAATTTACCAGAGATCCTGAAAGAAAAACAATGCATAGTTACAAGAATAGAAGACTTCGACATAGACTGTGTATTGGATGACGAAACACAAGTGAACATTATGCCAAAAAGCACTTGGGAAATTTTGGGAAAGCTTGCTATGGTACATTCATTGGGAAGGGTAGGATTGTTTAAAGGAAAGATGATAACCCTATGTGGAAGAGTTACTACTGTACCTATGATTTCCCATGAAACATTGACTGAAGAAGAATTTGAAGTTATTAAGTTTGTTAAGAACAACGCCCCTTTTCCACTTTTATTAGGAAAGACTTGGATTGAGAAGGATCAAATCAGAAGGAAAGAAGAGGAGAAAGCTACAGAATAGAAAAAGCAAGAACTAAGGGGCTTCATAGCCAGAAAAATAGAGCAACTATGAGAAGAACAAGAGGATAAGTTGCAAGAATGAAGGAAGACTTGAAGAACCTGTCCAGAGAATTAGTTGTCAAAGTTGCAAGAATGCAGGAAGACTTGAAGAACATGTCCATGCAAGAAAGAAGTATAGCCACCCAGGAAATAGAAAAAGAAGGGAAATTAACTGCAGAATCTGTAAGAGCACATCAGCAGTGCGAAGTCACTTTACTAGGAGAAGATAAGAATAAAGATGGGAAGAGGAATCTAGAGACTCGTATCATAGGAAAGAAGGCAAGAAATCTTAGTAAGAAGAAATCCAAGTTAGAAAAGCTACAGGAAGTTCAAGGGAAGACTTCGTAGGAGGTAGGATTGAAGATCTTGAACCTCGCCAGAATAGAAAAACCACACAGAATGGGACTTCGCCCCGACAAAGCTATATGACCATTGGAGGCGCCCCGACCATTAGAATAATGCTCCAGAATGGATAGAAATGAAGTTATTGACAGAAAGACTACCATTGGACCATTGATACCATGCCATAACATATGGATGTGCATTGATGGACGCATCCATGCCCGTTGGAAAGATTTGTTACAACTTTTTCTTATTTAACTCGTCGGACGTTGCATCAGGACCACTTTTTTCTACCGTGAATATTCAAGCTAACAAAGAATCCATTGTATCGTGTTGTGCTTTCTAGACTTCTCCATCCATCTAATTACCTCACTTGTCTGTTTGCCTACCTGATCTATTTGATTATGAGTGTAAATGTCAGGTGAACATAGTGTGTTATAAAAGTTAGTGGAGGAGATTCTTATGGATCCCATGGCTGAGAGAGTCATGTCCATAGGATTATAGGCATCGTCGAATGGGGGATTTCAAGCATCCCCTTCGATTGCACGTCGTTCTAGCCGAACCGTGACTGAGAAGCGAAGCAAGCACCACGATGATCTAGCTAATATGAAGCAGATCCCGTCGGTCTTTCCAGATTACATATTGCCTTTGGCTGGTACGGTGAATCACGACAGTATCCCACATCATTTTGAGTACACACTGATTACTGTGTACATCCCAAAGGGGATATGCGTAGTTGGACCCCAGTTAGGAAATATCCCAGCTCTAAAGAACAACGACTTTAACCTTGGAGATAGGAAGAACTACACAATGCTCGGACCACATCGGTATTTGATGAAGACATTTGGGAAGAAGTCGTGCATAGTCTCCCAGTCATGGATTAAGGAGCTCGTGTAGTCGACGATCCTAAATTTAATGAATATCCCTCACTTTAGACGACATCGGGAGGTTAACGCTTGCATTAAAATCCTCATGTCGTGCTACCACGAAGTATATCTGTTGCTTGACAGGCATGTCACTATGGATTCAACATTGATCCACCTCATCACAGGACTGAGCATGCAGGTAGCAGACCCTCAATAGTTCTACCCAGGGAAGACTTATGATCACTCCCTGGAACATTGCATAAAAGAATATTGTGGTGATGTAGAAAATGGAAAGCAAGGCTACAAGGTAGCCTCCATCTAGGATGGCTCAGTGTGCCTAGATTGTCAGCTTATAGATGGTAAGCTCGTCAAAAAGAATTGTCTAACATAGGTCACTAGATTTGTAGTAGACCTCATAGGGAAGTGTGTAGAAGGAATGCAAATGAACTGGTTGAGTTACCTCGTTAACGAGCTTGATAAGGACTTCCACGAAGCGTAGGATTAGGGCTATGAGTTCCATTTTAGCTGGCTACTGGTATTGATCACATTTGTCTCCTGGAAAATGATGGAAGGATCAACCTTCTCGGAGGTTGAGCCATCAAAGTCGTTGGCCGCAAGGTTATCCACCTTGTTGTACAAGAATGACATGGTGAAGAAGTGGTAGTCGAACATTGTCTTCCATGCCTATTACCAGCAGCTGAAGCATGCTATTGAGGTGTTTCCATGCATGACACCGAATACACTACACCAGTACAGAATGATAGAAAATTTTTAAGCAGATCAAAACTTTATCTACATCACTGCGCATAGGGATGAAAGTAAGGAGGAATTGCAGTCCTATTATAAGATGACCGACAAAGATATGGAAAAGATCACCAAAGAATGGTCAGCATAGTTCCTTGTATCAGTGGAAGATGCAGAACTTTCTGACCCCAACATCATCGTAAGTCCCTTGGTCACCCGGGTCGAACATGATAGACAGACTAGCGCAAAGAAAAAAGAAAAAGGATGAAGTGCATAACATAGAAACTAATGAGGAGGATGATGCCTTAGAGGAAAGTAGGCCTAATTCACCCATAGGAGGAAGAGGAGATGAAGTAAACCAAGAAGAAGGAGGGGAATGAAGGAGAAAATAAAGACAAAGGTGAAGTTATAGCACTGAAAGATCCCACTACTTAGGATGAAACATCGAAGAAAATGAAGGTTTCCCCACATAAACCCTTAGCAAGAAAGAAGGCCCGAGCCAATAATCCTCAGTTGAAGAATGTGCTCACAGTGGATGATGTCGATCTCATCATTGCAACTGTGGAAAATGATTCAGAGGATATCTTGCAGATACATGGAGGGAAGCAAGAAACACTGTATTAACAAATTGAGAAAGATCTCAAAGACATACAACAAGCCATCTATTCGAACCATGCAGTACCTACTGCGCCTTCTTCACCAAAGATTGCAGAGTTGGGGGATGAGCCCACCCAATTACGAAAGTTAGCAGATGCAACAGAGGCTCAACTTTGTCAATTCTAAGAAGAAAAGGAGCAAGCTACATTATCTCTAAAGCAAGAGAAGGAGGAGGTCTTAGAGTGAATTTAAGTTGTGCAGAAGGAGAAAGATGAAATTAGGGTGATGTTAGGAGGACAAAGAGAAGATCCAGAAATAAAAAGACCAGTTGCTCATAGAGAAGATTGTGGTTAAAGAAGTAGTGACTAAAGAACTTCGCTCCGTGTCGGGCTTGGCACAGGAGGAAGAAGAGTCGGATGAGATACAAGTGGGGAATCTTGCTGAGGCCATTCAACAACTTCAAGCAAGAGAAACAGAGTTAGAACTTCAAGCAGTGTTGAGCACTCTACAAGAAGTGCATGATCAAAGGGAAGAAATCGCTAAGAGCACAGTAGAAATAATCAGGGCACTCGCCTCAGATTTTAAACAACTGAGCGATCAAAGTGCATAGACCTATGAGCACCTTGTAGAAGATCTAAAGCTGAGGAAACTAGAAGCACAACTCCAGGAGGTGAAGTAGCAAGAGTCCACCATGCAAGCATAGATGAAGTTGCTTACTGCAGTCGAGAAAATGAAAATATCACAGGAACATTGTGTAGTTCAACAACAGATTACAGCCATCCGAAGAAGAGTCATGGAGGTTACACAAAGACTACAGTCGGTGCAGGATGAAGTTTGCATGATTTTTGAAGAGGTTGAAGGACAAGGCTCGTAGCTAGACCAACTGGTTGTGACAGTGGAACAACGCCTAGAAGGGCATGTTACAGAGAAAGTGATTTAGGAGTTTGTTGAGAAGGAGGATCTGGTGAAGCAGCACAAGGCATCTCGAGCTAAGCTTGAGGCCTTTGAAGCAATGTTACCTATATCTTAGTGACTCAGGACGAGTCATAAGTGAGTGTTGGGGGCATGTTCACCCTTGACTAAGTTTTGTGAAAACATTGGTCATGTTTGACCACTTTTTGGGACTTCGACAGGTGGGTCGAAGATGGAGTGCCCAGGCGGAACTGAGATCACGAGATCTCGCTTGTTTTGTGAGCTTGTGGACCCAACAAAGGTATTTTAGGGTTTATGTAATGGGTTAAGGGATGTCGGCCCATGGGTTTAGCCATGATTAGGGCTTATTGTAAATGTATAAATAAGTAGCTAAGCGATGTAATAAGTAGAATGGTTGGCTATGTGAAAAATATGTTGTAATTGTTAATGTTGGCTTAGTGAAAGAGATTTAAGTTGCTCCATGTAACAGGATGTGTAAGGCTTTGTGCTAGTAAGGAATTGGATCTGTTCCTTGACCTGATTTTGGGAAGGAGGATCTGGCGAGCTGCACGAAGATCTCCTATTCTCTGCGGAGTTTGGCTTTGTGGCTTTGTGCACAGGAGCAGAAGAATGTAATAAGCTTGAAGATTAATAAAGAAGAAGAAGAAGTTGGTGGACGTAGCCCCACACTAGGGTGAACCATGTATATCCTATGTCTTGATATGCTTTGTGCGATGTGATTTATGTTGTTTATTTGATTAATGCTATTATTATAATGAACACATCTGATGTTGTTGCTTAGTGCTTAATGGTATTGATATGAAGGAATGATAGATCTGAGCTAATGTTATGTGCTAAGTGATTGGAAGTGATTGATCTTTATTGTTACTGCATTGTTCTGTAATAAGGGTTAATTTGCAATGTGAATGAGACTCCAGAACTAATGCATATTGTTGTTTAAGTACTTTATTGAGTGTTGTAATCACAGATCTGTGTCCCAGCTTGGTTGTAGACACTTGAGTCCTGCAAACCCCCCTGCCTCTACCTCAAGTGAGACTTCATCTACTTCGCAGGTGTTGCCGAAAGGGTTGGTAGTTAGGGTTCTTTTGGTGCGTTGTTGAAGCATTTAACCTTGGGTATGCCCCTGTGCCAACAATGTCGAATGTTGTGAAATCAGTTTCCCTTGATCTCATGGTTAATCAAGCTAATCACTGCTATGACTAATGGTATAACCCAAGGCCCTTACAATCGTTTCAATTAGTGGATTTAGTTATTATTCATATAATCTCCTAGTTGAAATTAGAATTATGGTGAAAGTTATTCCAATCAATTAGGAAAATGTGTTCTCCTAATCTTGGTACCAGGAGATGATCTTTGGGTCTCGATTGTCCCACCTTTGGTATAAATTGTTTTCAATTACTCTCCCAAGGGTGAACCCAAATATTACTCTCAATCCATCAATATCCTGATCAGTCACTAGAATTCCTAAGCATTTCTCTTCTAACTAGAGTTTCATGTCTCCAAACTATAAGATATGCAATTGGGAGCTCCTTGTTGCAATATTAATTAAAAAACACTGGTGAGGGATCATTTCACATTCCAAAATTTGAAGATATCATCCTATCTTTATATGCAAATCCTAATAGAATTTCATACTAATGACATATTTTAGTTGAATCATTTTGAAAGGGGTTATCTTTTCCTAATTTTCTCTTTGTTGCACAAAATGGGAAGAACAATGAATCTCTAGAGGGTTATCTCACCTAAAGTCTTGGGGTGCTCAAGGAAGTATTTGATTAATTTTGTTGTTTATGATTAATATAATTTCCAATTGATTATAAAAATTTGTTTGTAATTCCTCCTGGTAGAAAACTGAATACCTCAAAACTAACCAAATCATGATCCAATTTTGGGGAACTAGTAAAATTACTAATCCTTTCTCTCACTTCAAAGGAGGACCCAATTCTCAACCAAAATAAGTCAAGATTGGGGAGGGAAGCATATCTCTCATGTTATGATTCACCTGGCAGGGGAAAAAAACATGAAATCTTCAAATGCTTATACCATATTTACCCCTTATCCAATACCTCCAGAATAAAAAAATAAAACCAAGATCTTACCCTTGTGAATTTTCATCTTGTTCTCATCAAATTCTCATTCAAAAGCATCCTTGGATTATCAACTTATTTGTCAAAATATGATTAGGGAAAATTGTGTACTTATGAATCCAACATGTCCTTTCCCTAGAGGTGTCACCATCATAGGAAAGTCATCTAGAATAGTTCATCTCTCTTTGTTGACATCTGTAGATTGGTTTCATACTGTGGAATGTACTTACGCACTCGCGATATGACTAGGAAACCTTCTCACCTGAATTATCCTAATATAATCTATATAGCTAGGGGTTACTACCAAATGTTAACCTTTTTTTCCATGCCACCCTCTTGAAAAATGTCCCCCCCTAAAAAATTGAATTACAAGACTCTGGTTGAACATATGGAAGATCACTTATACAATATGTTGATATATGGACACTCTCTCAGTCTGAGGAGATATTACTTGCCCAGTTTAAAATTTTTGAAAATCAATTTGTAATTGTGGCAGAACAAAAAAGTATGTGACATGCACATATGATGATCCATACGATGTATAACTATCTATCTATATTTTGGGAGTCCCAATCACTTCCATTAACTTAATAGTGTACTATGGTAGCCTCTGGCAAGACTCATAGGATGAACTAGAATGAATAGCACATACTTAGCTATCTGAATACCTTACATAAGATATCTCCTCTCACCTTTACACCAAACTCAAACCTCACTATATTTTCCATGACCTCCACATCCAAGAAACAATAAAGGAAGCCAAGGTTGTAGCAGTGATATCAAATTAGCATAAATAGGGATAAAATCATGTTGTATGTCACATTGATGGGAGATCAACTTTGATGAACAGGGTTTAGTCAAATTTGTTGGATTGTAAATGAACATAAATCAAATGGGAAAAATTTTATGAAAAATGCGACCATGCTTTCCTTTATCTATGTAGATTGAGAATACTTATCTTTCTTTATGAGTAACATAATGCATTCAATTGAAAAACAAGTGTTGCATGGCAGCGTAGTCCCTACCAGACTAGACACAGAGTAAACGTGTGGGTAGCAAGTTGTAGTACACATGGTATTCCTGAATTAGTTTTATTTGAAATTTATCAAAAACTATTAATGTTTGGTACATAACCAATGCAACCCAACAATTACGGAGTGGCATGTAGGCGAAGTCGCGGGTTCATTTTATTTAACAGTTATGTCATATATAGTTTGCAGCGAATAATTCTGTAATATACATGAGACTGTGTAATTTATACAATATTATAACACTGTAAGAATATTTTGATGTCGAGGGTGTTCGGTGATATACTTTTTGCACCAAACAGTTCTGTGATATACATTTAACAATTATGTCATATACATGTGACAATAATTTATAGAATATTATAACATTGTATGAACTGAGCTGCCCTGAGGGGAAACCAGCCCAGCCAGCTGAACCGCTTCATAATTGAAGTGTAGACTATTACTAATGCAAAAAGATTTCAAAACTGTGGCCCGTAAGGGTGGTTGTTACAACTGTGGAAAGTGTAGACAACATAACTATAGTAACCATGGACAAATGCATGAAAGGTCGACATACAAATGAAAAAATAATAAAGGAAAACAATAGAAAGATCATCGATATGGGTTGTAGTGCCATGACAGGGCCATGCAGAAGGCGG
>JASDQU010027591.1:0-13851 GCA_032191745.1 Picea mariana
TAACAAACCAACTTCTCCAATGGCTTCAGAGCGTCCAAAAACCCCTGTATGGGCTCTTTCAGCACCTCAATCGGTCGAAAAACGAAGAAGTTAGGCCTCTTGGAAGTCTCCCCCTTCAAGCTTGTTGTCTCTGCATCTACAAATTGCACCCCCCTTGTGTGAAGCTGGCTCACACGCAATATAAGGTGTAAAAACCCAGCACCGGGTGCAACTACACCAACGGTGCAAACCATAGGATGGTTAAGGGCACGCTAACCCCTAACCGCCTAGCACTTGGGCATATGGGTCATAGAACCGGGCACTTAAATAAATGGGGCTCCGTCCATATCAAATGGTAACATAACCGTTGGAACCATATTACAACCGTTGGAACCATATTACAAATGTTGGAACCATATTACAAAATGTGCACGCCAATACATACATATACCTGTGGGCACATACATATGAAAAGCACGCAACCAAGGGCTGGGCTAGGCCTTGCCCAGTCGCGGCCAAAAACTATACCTCAAGTGACTTTAAATTTAATTCAAAACATATATATATCAAGGAATAAGTGATAGCTGCCCAATTGGTCATTGGAGTTTGTGGAAGTGTTTGTGCGTTGGGGAGGTCCGGGGGTCAAACCCCACGGACTCCATACATTTTAACAAACAACAATAATAATCACTACCGGGATGCCACATGGCAGCCCCTGATTGGGCCACGTGGCATCCAACCATTCGCTCGAATAGTGACATGTGTCATATTCCCATTCGACCACCTGTCATCCAATAATAAACTGCCATGTCACCACACGTACGGTAGTATGGCTCTACCACATCAGACTGTATGGACTGTACGGACTGTACAGTCAGCATCAAAATTTTTGCCTATTTGACTTAATGAACAAATCGCTATATCTCTCACTCCCGACGTCCGTTTGAGATAAAACGAGTTGCGTTGGGTTCGCAATGACGAGGCCTACGCTCTTGTCTGGTTTGAAGCAATTCCAGGCACTTTGAATTTTTGAGCAAAATTTGATCCTCTGATCAAGAACATACTATTAGAAGTAGGATGAACCGAGATATTGAACAAATTAGGGCTAGTTATCAACACTAAATGAGGTAGTTACAGAATAGCCTTAATCTTGTCTACTAGATTTCATATACCAACAAAGGTTTGATCACTCAGCGGGACAATTTGATTGAACAATTGCAAGACAAATTGGCCCTAACAGAGAACACAACAATAGATATTACTGCCTTCAAAACATAAGCATCATAAATCAATGAGAAGTTGGAAGTTGCCCAACTAGAGCTCTATCAAAAAGTAGATGTTATTTAGAAATACTATCAGGAAATAAACCTTTCTTTGAAAAGTATTTATGTTAGGGAAAAAGAGGCCTATGCGGCCAGGTCTAAGTTTCAAGAATTTATCATATGGAAGCATAAAGCTAATATCCCTCGTCTTACCCCTCTCTCACATTTTGAACAAGTAAAAGGAGAAATGGCCTTGAAGGCATTAGAAACAAATCTAGAAGAAGGAAAGATACTTTCCATAGATACAAAAGAGGCTTGTGTGGAGGCATTATCTTCAGTAAATAAAAAGCTAATTGAATTTGAAGGAAATAATATCCCATAGTCATTGGGACAGATTGAGATAGAAATGAACCAACAAATCACCATGAATAACAAGGAGAATATTCAATCAACCATCCAACAAATGAAGCAGATCGATTTCCTCAAAATCAACGAATTTTTGGTTCATCCAATTTCACAATATCAGGTCACTGTCCAAGAAGTGAACAAGATCTAAGAGAAGCTTCCGCAAATACAAAAGAATATGTTTTACTTTGAATTTAATGAGAAGATTGAGCCTTCGAGATTTGTGGTAGCGTTGATGAACATGTGCACTCAATTCAATGAATAGAGAAAGGCTAATGTAGCTGGGAGAAAATGAAAGAACATACCCAATGTCCACTTTCTCCACTGGTACTCTCCCTCTACTTCCTTACCACCTACACTTCGCCTCTCTCTACATGTCACTCACCCTATCTATCCCTACCACAAGCATTCTTTCATCCACTCATCCCACCTCCTTATTGGACACTTGTCCCCATGTCATCACATTTACTAACATTTACTCTTCCCCATAACTATTATCTATCCCATAACAAGCCAGTGCTAAGCTACCTATCCAATTACCACCCGCATATCTTCAAATGCAATTCTTTATTCCAGTGAACACATTCAAAGGGATAGTTGGAAATGGAATCAAATGGAAAATATAGTAAGCCAAATGATTGTGGTGGCCTTAATGGACATGTGTACCCAGTTTAAAAAACAAAGTAAAATGAGCGCATCTACAAGCAAATGAAGATACAGATGAAGTGCCAACAAAACTCAACAATATTTGCATGTTGTTATTTCATTCGGATTGTATTCTATTTTTAGGAAAATATTGTGGAAAGTCCAACGGTTTTCAGTTGAGACAATTTTTGTATAAATAGATAGATTTTAGATCTATTCAAGGTTGCTTCTTGCCGAATGTAAAAGAGAATTTTTTTTTGAATATTAATACAAGTGCAGACAAAGTTTCTAATTTTCGTTCAATTTGAGTTATGTGTTTCCTCTGTGCATCCATCTCTCTGAATTTATTTTTGTAGTTCTTGAAGAGTGAATGATTACAATTTAGTACTACATCTACTGTAATCATAATATATCGTAACTTCATCCAGTAATAGCTTTCCTCTGTTATTACTGTGAGTAAAACAAGACATGTGACCTGTGTGAATTACTGCATTTTAATCTTCTTTCAAGGGTGCATCTTCTACTGGAAATAAGGTGAGACTTATCTGTAATTGATACGTGAATTTGTTTTAAAAGTTTTGTAAATCATTTCTACAGCATTTGACATCATAATTGCGACTCAGATAATGAGATACAACCTCTATATTGTCTTATAATTAATTTCACTTAAGGATTATTTCTCAAAAAACTCAAGGTAGAAAAAAGAACTCATAAAAATACTTCATTTAAAATATTTGATGCCTAACATTATTCTTTGAGCCTTAGAATGAATCTCAGGAAAAACACAGTGTATCTTGTCTATATAGGGTAACAATTTTGTCCTTGCTGTGACTTTATGAAGCTCTAACTTGGCCACATCCTTGAGCTTATTTTTGGTTAACACATATTCTCCCTTGCTTGATTCATTTGAAGGGATGGATTTCTCATCTTCCAAAATTTTATAAACCCACATCTATGATTTGATGTTTTTTGTTTTGCGAGTAGTGGTATCTGAATAAATATCTGAATTTGGGTTTGGTTCTTCTACAAACTAATCTTGTTGTTTCGTTGTTTTGAGCTTCGCCATAATTTTTCATATACAATATTAGTTGTTGTAAGAAAACAAGACTTCTGAATATGAATGCAGATACGAGATAGAATTTTGGATTCGAATAGAGAAATGATACAAAGTTCAAATATTTTGTAAAATCAGAATACAAGACACTAATTAATTCTACATTCAATCACTAATTAACTCGAATGACAGAATAATCATGGTAAAGCTGGTGAATTTATTACCTAACGACAGTGAATTTAATCCAAATATTTCACACTAATCATGTTTAATTTACCTTAGTAATCAAGATTAGTGAAATTAATATCTAGGCACTCCAACATTCAGGGCTTTGAATAGGGAATTTTCAACATATCCCGAAGGCCAAATTCACTTAGTGATCAATTATATTAATTAAGATTTACTTAATAAACTGCTCCTTTTTTTTAAGCCTTCAACGCTTTGGAACTTCAGGACTTTGGAGCTTCACGACTTTGGGATTTGTGGATTCGGGACTACTGAAATAGAAATTTTAAATTTATCCTAAATACTGGAGTTGCGAAGTGATTACTTAACATGAATTGAACTTGATAAATCATTAATTAACCCTTAATCTCTGGTACTTCGGCGCTTCGACACTCCAACACTTGTTGGATTCGTTAATAATGTGATATCCTGAAGGACAATCTCTTGGAGTGACGTGGAAATATGATGTCACATATGATGACATGTCATGAGAACATAGGTGACATGTGTCATCCTCAAATGTGTGAATTATGTGTCCAAAAATTCCCAAAATTAATGCCACATGTCTCCACATGTAAAGAATGCTAGGTGGCATAAGACATGTCAGTTGAGTATTTTAATTTATAAATTAATATTCTGGAACTTCGAAGACTCTGGAGCTTCACGAATCGAGGGTTAAGATGACCTTTTAAACGTTTGAGAAGCTTAGTGTGTCAAAGTGCGAAGTCCTAAAGTGGAACTTCAAATGATAATTGTACTTTTGATTAAACATTTTGAATCTTTAAATACCCAAAATCCCACAAACCGTCGATATCAATAAGCATCAAGTTTAACAGTTAAGGATTGATCCATCATGTCAAAACATAACAACAAAATTATTAGTGTATAAAATGGTAATTCTAAAGCTAAAATTTTATTTGTAAATGACAAAATGATCTGAAAATAGAAGGATGACTTGTTATGCTATGCAAGCACCCCTACTTCATAAAAATAAACTTTACAGGACCTTGCTTCATGTGTTAAAATATGCAATATAAACTTATGTGCCAAGTTTATGTATCTTCTTGTAAATGCTTATGTGTGAGGAAATGTTCTTTTAGATGGTTAAATATGTACTTAAAATAAATACACAGCAACACAACTTGCAACAAATAAACCATCAAACGTACAACAAGAACAACATGATAAAGGAGTTCACCCCCCTCCGGGCTACATCTCCCTGAGCCTCCATAATGGACTTGGCTCTCTGGGATTAATTAGTAAAAAGTTATTTTACAATATGATTCTCAACTCCAATGGAAAAAAAAACTGTACCATTGAGATCATAACACATAAAAACCCCAAAAACGACTAATAGAACTCTGAAAACGGATCATGGCTCATCCGGGCATGACCTCTTCTACATGTGGCCATAAGCTTCCCTGAGCTTCTCTTTGGAAAAAACACCTGTAAAAGTCCTCAAAAGCCTCTGAAACCTATCCCAATGTGTTCATAGCATATCAATTAGCCAAAAATGATTATTCAATCACAGAAAACAAATATAGGCTCACCAAACCATGTCCTCCATCAAATAGGGCTTCAAGCTCCCTGGAGCTTTCTGGAACTTAAATGGTGAAAAACTTGCTGAAGAAGTCTCCAAATGGCCTTGAAAACAGCACCAATGGATCCAACACGTCCAAAAACCCCTAGCTGGGCTTTTACGGCACCTCAAACGGCCAAACGATGAAGAAGTTAGGCCTCCTCCATTTTCCTCCTTCAAGCTTTGCTGGAACTGGTTCTACAGAACGCACCTCTAGACCAGGGGGCAAAATTTTGCTTGATTTTCAAAGTGTTTGGAATGCGATTAAAATGATTCCATTGCGTCTGTCTCATCTTCCTGATTCCGGCGGTATATTTACTTTCTCAAACGGAGTCCGTATGGAGAAGATATCGCAATCTGTTCGCCGACCCAAACAGGCAAAAATTTGATGCTAATTGTACCTGTCCGTATAGTCCATACAGGACACGTGGCAGGTCCGTACAGGACATGTGGTGACTCCAAGTGATGACACGTGGCATGCAGTTTTGGAATTTTTGGCACATAGTTGGACCAATCCTGAAGTGACACGTGTCACCACTGGAAGGGTGACACGTGGCACGGGTGATGTCATCGGATGACGTGGCAGGGTCATACCATCCGTACGATGACATGGCAGGTGGATGACATGGCACATTTTTATTGGTTGATGTTGGCGAATGGCATGATGACACGTGTCCGGATGTTGGCAAATAATATGAGGACAGGTGGCCCAATCCATGGGCGCCACGTGTCCCCCTCATTTTTTGTTCATGTGGTTGTATAAAATGGTATTGGGAGTCCACGGGGTTCGACCCCCGGACCTCCCCCAACACTAACACCTTTATAACTCTCCGCTAGCCAAAATATCGCCATTTGTTCCTTGTTTGCATTACGGGACATATTATATATATATGTTTGAATGTTATCTCGAGCGGAAAGGGGGGCGGGCCGGGGCATAGCCCCGACTCGTGGATGCGTTGTATTTCATATGACTGCCAATTTAACATTAAGTGTGGGGTGCCAAATATATAACTGTGTATTTAAATATGCGCGGGGTTTGTGCCTTTGTACATGTGGCTATGTTATATGCGCAGGGTTCTAACGTTTTCAGATATGAAAACCCACGGTTTCATGTGTGACCCTTTTGCTATATAGAACGGCGCACGGTTTTTAAATGTGGTTACAACGGTTGTGTGGGGGTTATTTCATATAGCCCATGGTTTTGCATATGACCTGGAGCGCGGGTAGTTTTTAAACTGACTTAACCACCTTTTTGCCTTAGAGCGCAGTCACATGGACCACATGCCCGAGAGCTAGGCGGTTGGGGGCTAGAGGCGCCCTAACCGTTCTACAGTTTGGACCATTTTTTGGAACCACTCGGTGCTGGGTTTAAACGCACGTTTTGGAGCGTGTTCTTGGTTCATGCACACAGAGGTGTGTTCTGTAGAACCAGTTCCAGCAAAGCTTGAAGGAGGAAAATGGAGGAGGCCTAACTTCTTCATCGTTTGGCCGTTTGAGGTGCCGTAAAAGCCCAACTAGGGGTTTTTGGATCTGCTGGATCCATTGGTGCTGTTTTCAAGGCCATTTGGAGACTTATTCAGCAAGTGTTTCACCATTGAAGTTCCAGAAAGCTCCAGGGAGCTTGAAGCCCTATTTGATCGAGGACATGGTTTGGTGAGCCTATGTTTGTTTTCTGTGATTGAATAATAATTTTTGGCTAATTGATATGCTCTGAACACATTAGGACAGGTTTCAGAGGCTGTTGAGGACTTTTACAGGTGTTTTTTCCATAGAGAAGCTCAGGGAAGCTTATGGCCACATGTAGAAGAGGTCATGCCCGGATGAGCCATGATCCGTTTTCAGAGTTCTATTAGTCATTTTTGGGTTTTTTATGTGTTTTGATCTCAATGGTACAGTTTGTTTTTCCATTGGAGTTGAGCAGCAGATTGTAAAAGAACTTTTGACAAATTAATCCCAGAGAGCCAAGTCCATTGATGGAGGCTCAAGGAGATGTAGCCCGGAGGGGGGTGAACTCCTTTATCAACTTGTTCTTGTTGTGAGTTTGATGGTTTATTTGATGCAAGTTTTGTTGCTGTGTATTTGTTTAAAATACATATTTAACCATCTAAAAGAACAATTCCTCACACATAAACATTTACGAGAAGATGCATGAACTTAACACATAATTTTATCTTGCATATTTATACACATGAAGCAAGGTCCTGTAAAGTTTATTTTTAATGAAGTAGAGGGTTCTTGCATAGCATAACAAGTCATCCTTATATTTTCAGATCAGGTGGTATCAGAGCACAAGTTTGTTTTGCTCATGTGTTTGCCATTGATAGCTTGAGATTTAGCTATTGGTTTTTGTGCAAGTTTTTGTGTTGAAGTTGGATATCTTCTAAGGATGGTAGAAACTTCAAGTATTGATAGTTCTCATACATTTTCATTATCTAAAGAAGAGTTGCTAACTATGAGAGATTTGATGAAAGAGATGTGTGAAGACAAAAATGTGCACATTGTTCTTGAAGAGCAGTTGATGGCCATGAAGCAGGAGAAAGATCAGCTTCTTGCAAGGTTGCATGAGATGGAGATTCAACTCCATGAGGAAAATGAAACCCTTACCAAGTACATGCATAAAAATAAGGTATGCAGTGTTAGTTTATCTTCTAATTCCTCTAAAGATGAATGTTTTGGTGGTTTTGAGAGTCACACAAGAGGAATAGGGTCCAAGTTGTTGTTAAAAATGGGCTATGAAGGTAAAGGTTTGGGCAAACATGCACAAGGCATTGTTGAGCCTATTGTTGTTGAAGAAAGACCCAGGTATTGTGGTCTTGGTTATGAATGGAAAGATGGAGCAAATTCCAAAGTCAAAAAGACAAAGGAAAAAGTTCCAAGGATAAACTTTGTTTCAAGTTCACCTCCTCAAGAAGGCTTTAAAGGTGAAAGTTCAGAAACTTTTGTTGAAAGTTCGATCCCTTCAGCATGCAAGGCTTGTATTCAAGATGAATGCGAATGTGTGGAACAAGAAAGTTGTGACAGTGATGAGGACAAGAACACTGTTGATGGTCTTCAAAGGAGAGCTTGTAACTCTTCAGATTCACCTCCTCAAAGAGGCGATAAAGGTGAATGTTCAAGGTATAATTATGCTTATCATTTAGTTGCATTTGATTATGTTAAGCATGATAAATTTGGAAAAAAGAATCCTTGTACATATTGTGGTTTGTATAACCATCATGTTTCAAAGTGTTGGAAAATATTAACCAATTTCAGGAAACTTTCTAAGCGAAGACAACGTGAAAGGAGGATGCAAAAGGTTTTCACTCATTGTCAGAAGCGGGGTCATCTTGTTGACCAATGTTGGACATTGTATCCAACTATTCGTCCACAGCCTCAGAAGCAGTTGGATAAGAAGATTGGCAAGAATGGAAGTGGAGATTCCATCATTGATGTGAGTCAAGATGATTCACAAGAGGACGATGTTTTGCAGAAAAAGTCACCGTTCAGTTGGTTTGGTAAGAAATGGTTGGATTTCTTAAGCAAGTAACGCTTGCATTTTTCTGATTGTAAATGCACTTTTCTGCGTTATGTGTGCATTTATGGGAAGCATGATAAGTTGCAGCCATTTATATTTTTCGTATTCAACTCTTAAGTACCCATATGTTTTGGGGATGTACTTATGTTTGTACGGGAAGGAGAGTTGAAGAGTCATGAACATGCATTTGTTTTTATGTATGTGTAAGCAGTGAACCTAGTGATCGTTCATCATGAGTGATTCATAATTGTGACATGATTGTGTATCATGTTTGTCGACTTGTCAGTTTGGGAAGGTTGATATGATGTTTCAAATGAGTCTCGACTGATGTTGATGATTTTCTGACGACTATGTTGTGTCGATCGTGTTGTTCGACTTGTGTTTAGTCGATGATGTTTGTTGGCTTGTAAGTCAGTTTTGAGTACATCGAGATGCAAGAAAACACCATGTACTTTGATAAAGTACGAGATGCGACAGTTTGTTTGAAGAACAAAAGATTTTGTTGACATCATTTTCAATCTTGTATGATTTGTTTTTCAAGATTGATGGTTTTCTTGGCTTGTGACAAGATGTCGCAGAAATTTTTTGCAGCCATTGGAGAGCGGATTTTGTTGACGCCGAAGAGTTCGAAAGAGGGACTTGATTCTCAGTGGGAAGGTTGGTAGTCTTCCAAGCACAGAGAGAGCAGTGGGTCAGCAGCAGCTAGAGAGCAGTGGTTGAAGGACATAATCAGTTGCAGTGCACGGCATGTCAACATATTCAGGTGATTGTCGAAAAGATTTTGATATAACTTGAAAGCAGACAGATAATCTTTTGTGGGTCCAAAAGCCTTTCAGTGGGAAGGTGTGATCAAAATCTGGACTAGGGGGCAAAATTTTGCTCAATTTTCAAAGTGTTCGGAATGCGATGAAAATGGTGCCATTGCGTTTGTCTCGTCTTCCTGATTCTGGCAGTATACTTACTTTCTCAAACGGAATCCGTATGGAGAAGATATTGCAATCTGTTCACCGAGCCAAACAGGAAAAAATTTGATGCTCACTGTACCTATCCATACAGTCCATACAGGACACGTGGCAGGTCCGTATAGGACACGTGGTGACTCCAGGTGCTGACACGTGGCATGCAGTTTTGGACTTTTTGGCACACAGTTGGACCAATCCTGAAGTGACACGTGTCACCACTGGAAGGGTGACACGTGGCACGGGTGACGTCATCGGATGACGTGGTGGGGCCGTACCATCCATATGGTGACATGGCAGGTGGATGACATGGCACATTTTTATTGGTTGATGTTGGCGAATGGCATGATGACACGTGTCCGGATGTTGGCGAATAATATGAGGACACATGGCCCAATCCATGGGCGCCACGTGTCCCCCTCATTTTTTGTTCATGTGGTTGTATAAAATGGTATTGGGAGTCCGCGGGGTTTGACCCCGGACCTCCCCCAACACTAACACCTTTATAACTCTCCGCTAGCCAAAATATCACCATTTGTTCCTTGTTTGCATTACGGGACATATTATATATATGTTTGAATGTTATGTCGAGCGGAAAGGGGGGCGGGCCGGGGCATAGCCCCGACCCGTGGACGCGTTGTATTTAATATGACCACCAATGTAACATTAAGCGCGGGGTGCCAAATATATAACTGTGTATTTAAATATGCGTGGGGTTTGTGCCTTTGTACATGTGGCTATGTTATATGCGCGGGGTTCTAACGTTTTTCAGATATGAAAACCCACGGTTTCATGTGTGACCCTTTTGCTATATAGAATGGCGCGTGGTTTTTAAATGTGGTTACAATGGTAGTGTGGGGGTTATTTCATATAGCCCACGGTTTTGCATATGACTTGGAGCGCGGGTAGTTTTTAAACTGACTTAACCACCTTTTTGCCTTAGAGCGCAGTCACATGGACCACATGCCCGAGAGCTAGGCGGTTGGGGGTTGGAGGCACCCTAACCATCCTACAGTTTGGACCATTTTTCAGAACTGCTCGGTGCTAGGTTTAAACATGCATTTTGGAGTGTGTTCTTGGTTCATGCACACAGAGGTGCATTCTGTAGAACCGGTTCCAGCAAAGCTTGAAGGAGGAAAATGGAGGAGGCCTCATCGTTTGGCCGTTTGAGGTGCCGTAAAAGCCAACTAGGGGTTTTTGGACGTGCTAGATCCATTGGTACTATTTTCAAGGCCATTTGGAGACTTCTTCAGCAATTTTTTGACTATTGAAGTTCCAGAAAACTCCAGGGAGCTTGAAGCCCTATTTGATCGAGGACATGTTTTGGTGAGCCTATGTTTGTTTTCTGTGATTGAATAATCATTTTTGGCTAATTGATATGTTCTAAACACATTGGGACAGGTTTCAGAGGCTTTTGAGGACTTTTACAGGTGTTTTTTCCACAGAGAAGCTCAGGGAAGCTTATGGCCACATGTAGAAGATGTCATGCCCGGATGAGCCATGATCCGTTTTCAGAGTTCTATTAGTCATTTTTGGGGTTTTTATGTGTTCTGATCTCAATGGTACAGTCTATTTTTCCATTGGAGTTGAGCAGCAGCTTGTAAAATAACTTTTGACAAATTAATCCCAGAGAGCCAAGTCCATTGATGGAGGCTCAAGGAGATGTAGCCCGGAGGGGGCTGAACTCCTTTATCAGCTTGTTCTTGTTGTGAGTTTGATGGTTTATTTGATGCAAGTTTTGTTGCTGTGTATTTGTTTAAAGTACATATTTAACCATCTAAAAGAACAATTCCTCACACATAAACATTTACAAGAAGATGCATGAACTTAACACATAATTTTATCTTGCATATTTATACACATGAAGCAAGGTCCTGTAAAGTTTATTTTTAATGAAGTAGAGGGTGATTGCATAGCATAACAAGTCAGCCTTCTATTTTCAGATCACAAAAATTAGGAATAAATTAAAAAGGATTCAAAATTAGTATTTTTGTTCGAAAATTTGAATTATTTTCTAAAATAGGCTCCATATGGGGATTGTGGCTCCTACATGGGGCACTAAAGAACAACAGAACAAGTGCCTTTATTGGGTAAATGGAGTCATTATTGTTTTTTTTTTTATTGAATGAAATATTTTCTTTTCTTTAGAAATTTAATCTTGTATAGAAGTAACAAAAACAACCAAATATAGTAATTTAGAACATGCTTAGTAATAAATCTCAAGTCAAGATAATAAAGGTTTTCTTTTTTTAAATTTACTCAAGAACTATTGAGGATAATCAAACTAAATTTAAATAGAATATCATACTTTTACTGACTTAGCTATACCTCAAGGTTATAAAGATATTATGTGGATTTTATTAAGGAAACCTGATTGGATAGAGACATAAGTATCATTGAAAAAGAACTAAATAATAGAGTATGAAATGAAGATATGTAAGGAAACCTTACATACATCATAGATATTGCTTCACTGCTAGCATACCTGATCAATACCCCAGTGAAGATATTTATATACCCCATATTGGATTTCCTTTCACCACTTCAAAAACATGCTTTCATTTAATTAAGATTGGGGCAATCAATATATGAATTTCCTTTCACAATGTATCTTTTTTAATTTTATTACTTTGAAGTGGGGGAAACCAATGTATCCAATATACAAGGGATGAAATCCATTTTTTATCTGATGTAACGTTGGTCTTTCTAGATTTCAAAGATACTCTGAGATTAGTTTTCTTCCAATTCTAAGTATACTTTCACCTATAGGTAAATTACATTTGGAAAGAATTTATTTTTTATGGATTAACCTTGAGAAAACTCATCAATTATAATCTAATATTAAAGCTAAATTTACTAGAATTAGCCTAAATATACGTTTTCAACTAGAATCAAGAAATGTATAAGATCTTTGCCAGACTTGTTAAAATAACATGCTTTAATTTTCTAATATTGGCTAAGTTTATCATTTCTATAAAGATTAATATGATTAAATAAGAAACAAAAATTTAGTTTTTAGTAACACCAATATTAGGGGTGACGGGTACAAGGGAAGTCATCATTAGCTATGATGGACAGAATATACTTCATACGATTATCTCTGTAAAATCTGGACTCCCGCCTCAATCTATCATGCAACATTGTTCTTACCTTTCAACATTTTTCTCATGATTATCCTCTATGTTTCATATCAGTGATGATCACAGACCCAATGATGATGATGCTCTAAATCCCCTCTTCATCGCCTCTCTAGAATTATCATCCAATAATCAAGTTATCTTTCTATTCATGAGAATTATCGTTCATATATGTTATTAAAAGGCCTTACATACTCAACGGAATAGTAAGGAGATAAAGGACAAGTGTTTACCAGATTTTCATTGTAGTTTAAGATGAATTAAGCCTATTCATCACCTTATTCCATATAAGAAAATAGAAAGGATAAATATGATCCGCAGTTGTGATGAATGTGAGTGCTTCAACTGTGCAATTCATACCCTTCATAAGCATGTTCAAGAGTAGACAAAAATAATCAAAGAGCTTCGAAATTCGAATGATCAGCTTCATCTGTGGATCCAATCAAATGAATTGTGACATTGTAAAGAATTGGAAATGGTAACAAGAGTTGTAAGTCATAATAAAGAGCATTTAATCTCACATCATCGACCATTTATACAACTTCAAAGGAATCAACCACCAATATTTGTTCTTGTAGACTATTCCGGGTCCAAAGCTTCAATAACATTATCCCCCTTTCCTTGGAATCACTCTCCCATAGCTCATCTCAGTCCAGGTCATGAAACAAAATATTAGAACATTGAAGAGGTTCAACAATTGGAGCTCCCACCAAATGAAGAATTTTAGCATTTGGATAATCTAGTGAAATTGGTGGAAGCAAAGCATGTAGAAGATACCATCCCCATTAGTAGACAATGATAGGTTACCATGTTATTATTTTTTTTCCTTGTAGCTTTTAAATTGACAAACTTGTGAAGGATTAAGATACATAGATGTAAGAACCTAGTAATGAACAAGAAATTCAACCAAGTATGATGGTTGGTTGTGACTGAGGAAACCCTAGCGATTCCGTAGTGATTCCATGCATGCTCTGACCTACCTGCAGTCACAAATGTTGCACGATTTGCGTTGGTATGACCAGACACCCTGTGGCTGAAGGATCAAGATGAGCCCACAAGGGGGGGGAAGGGGGGGTGGACCCCCCTCATACA